>VYZT01014752.1:669-18707 GCA_013400735.1 Pomatostomus ruficeps | reverse complement strand
GCGCGGCCGTAAATGGCCGGGGCGGGGCGGCACTCGCGGAGCAGCCGCACGGAAAAGTTTCTGTCGGTTCGAGCTGCTCCTATCCGTACTCTCCTTCCGCCGCCTCGGAGGCTGGTTGGCTTCCCGCTCTCTCTCCCGGGGCTGCTGTCCCTTCCTCCTCTTCCTTGTCGTACTATGGCACTGAGTTTTTAAGCTTTCCAACGCAGAGAAATGGATATGTCGGACCCCAGTTTCTGGACGGTGCTTTCCAACTTCACGCTGCCCCACCTGCGGCGCGGCAGCCGGCTCCGCCGGACTCAGAGGTAAGGCAGGCCGGCCGCTCCAGGTGCGCGGGAGCGGGCGCTGGATTTCCTGGTTCCCGGCTGGAGGGCCCTGGGGAGGTGTCGGGACCCGCGGCCTCCTGACTTCTCCTGGTCTGGAGCTGTGAGAGCTGAGAGGCTTTCCTTGCGAGGCCCTTGGTGGTGGCTTTTTAAAACCAGACTGCATATTACTCTGCCTACATTTATAAGATGTTTTCTTCTGTCCAGCTCTTCTACCCTCCTCCTTTTTTTCCTCTTAAATACACTTTCAGCTTGCTCTCAAATATTCGACCTTTTATTGGGAACAGATATTCTTTATATGGACAACTCAAGATAGCCTGCTTTGTTAGGTGTTCTTAAAGGGACAGGTTTGCATAAGTACCTTTTTTTAAAACAGGCTAACTTGACATTCCTTAGTACAGGATTGACCTTTTTTATTATTGTAGTTTTCATTAATGTCAGGAGGGGGAAAAAAGGCTTGGAAATAGTAAATGCAGAGTAAATGTTAAAGGGTTGTGCTGTCAATGGCTAAAAGACTGACAAGCTTTCACATCATGGTGATTTTTTGTGCTGTGGTCTCCCTTTCAGTTAAGTATATGTCCCTATCACCAGGAAAAGAAAAAATGTATAGAAGTTCGTAACTTGGTACACTACTACCCCATATGCCATTCTGAGACACACCAAGTGTGATGTTAAATTATGATATGTTTCTGACTGTGAAACTATGTTGAGTATTGGCTTATGTATTATCTTTGAAGAAATTTGCGTAAAATGTTTCTTCTGCTGACTAAAAAGCTGGCACAAAGCAAGCAGGATAGAGGCTTAGCAAAGCTGGCTTTTCCCAAGCCTTAAGTATTTATGGTCTGATTTTTATTTTTGTTTTCCAAAAGGAAGAAAATGACTATGTTTAATGGCAGAAAATTTAAAATAGGAAGAACAAGTGGCGTGTTTCATGTCAATGAAAAACTGTTCCTGCAGTAAATACCTATTCTTTGTGTCTCCTCCTTGGGGTAGCTGAAACTGCTGAGTTATTTTATAATTATTATCCCTCTCTTGTAAATAGATTTTACTCTTACACAGCATTAATTGAGAATCCATATAGGCCGTATACATTTTTCTGCTGAGACACGTTGGTTTTTTTTTTCAAGTTGTCTTCACTGTTCTTACTCAAACTGGGTTTGTAACTATGTGAAAACCTACAAATACCTTTTATAAATGCATGGCTGTTTGGCAGATTAAGGGGGAGAGAGACTTCATAGATTTCACAAGAAGCATGAAATAAATGTGTAGAGCTGGTTTCTTTGTTTTATATATTTGGATGCTGCCCTGCTTTTCAAATATATTTTTTGGGTTTGTTGAAATACTTGAAAGACTTTTTAAAGCAACATTGAATATTGTCTCAGTGTATCATGTGTGGTATATCACTGAATGGTATGTGCCATATATTCACATGCGTTTTGTGTATTATAGAGATACTCAGTATTTAATACCTTCTCTGTAGCCAAATCAGTGTGTCACAGCACTGTGAAATGAAAAAGCGTGCAGTGGAATTACTCTTAATGGGCTCAGATAACCCTCCTTTGTCAGGTTGGTTCTATCTTCTGAGTGGTGGTGATGCTTGATTGTTTTTTGTCTTTTCTTTTATACTCTTTTATACATTTTATACTTTTTATACCTTTTTTCTTCCCTGTACCCCTTACCTTTATACCCTGTATCTTTAGTACTGCATGTTTATGGTTTTGTAGTCTGATACTTAGTTTAGTGTAGGAGTTCTCTGAAAAGAGGAAACAAAACATCCCTACTATCTTAAAACTACAGGCTCCAACCTTGAAGAGTCTGGGTTCTAGAACATATTTTGAGCTAAGCTATAGTTTCATTTAGAAGACAGAATAGGAGGATAGTGACCTCACATTTTAAGTTACTCATTGGGGGATTTTAGGTAGATATGCTAATTTGTAAAGTCTATAAAAGTTGTATACGGAGGTACACCCCGAGGCTCCAACGGAGGTGTACACCAGGATCTTATTAAAACAAGGTAATACCCTTTTCCTATACTGCTCTGTCTGCTTCTTACTTTTACCAGCACTTAAGGCATCAGTGGGAACTCAGAATCTGCTTTGTTGATGTCTCCTGGGGAAGGCTGACCACACACTTCTTCAGCTCTCCTGTTAAGGTGGACCTGCCCTCTGCCCCCTTACACTTATAATTCATTTACTAATGTAAGATATAAAACTTACAGAGCAATAAAACCGTCAGAAGAATAAAATCCAGCATGGACAGCGCAGATTCTCCTAACTGCTGTAGAAGTGAGTTTGGATTAATTGAGGTACTAGCTGGTTTCCGTGTTCTGTGCTGTATCTCACCAGCACTATCTCCACAGGCTCAGTCAGCCATAGACGCAGCTGCATGTAAAGACTGGGAGGAAAGCTGCTTGCTTTGCTTAACTTGCCACAGGATGCCTTCCCTTTCTTTCTGAGAGTGCTGCTAGTAGCCACTCATGTGTTGTGTAGCTTCCCAGGCATTTTATATGCCTGAAGAGTAGGTTAAGGAATAAGACTTGAAGGCAGTCTAGTTCCTGTCATCTGAATCTCCTGTTGGGCTTAAGTGAAAGTTTTGGGTCCACTGATTCAAGAGAGGTTTTTTCTTAATAGTTACACTGCCTATGAAACTTGCATGCCTAGGTGCTTCATGAAAACTTCTGAAGAAGCGTTTCTTTCTGATTGTGTCTGCAATTGTTTGGGACTCCTTGCCAATTTAAGAGCAATAATTTTATGGTCTGGTTGGGCATTTTTGCTTCTCAGTTACGTTCCTTTTGCCCGTTCAGTTATTTTTACCTCTGCTACCAGATGCTTGTGGCCTGCTACACCGTATTGTTTCTGTGAACTCTACCCTACTTTGTTGACACTTGGGATAATGAGAGTTGTCTGCTAGTACTATGAATTTTATTTCTTGATACAGACTTACTTGATGTAATAATTTATCTCTCTTTGAGGTTCCAAGAAGTAAAGAATGAAGAGATAGCCTCCTTCAGGAGGCGTTTTCCTACAGTAGACTTAGCTGAATTTCAGTTCGGGTCTTTGGGAAGTGATACCCGAATAAGAAATATCACAGCCTGACTTTCAAGTCCTGGGGTGGGTTTTCAGGACTGGCGGGTAGCAAAATTATCTTCAATTATAAATTGGAGTAATTTTTTATTCAAATCCCTGAGACTGTAAATGCCATGGATAAAACCATGTGCTTTTACAGTGAAGAAATATGTGTGCCACCATGAAGAGAACTAGAGTAAGAGAGAGAGGGTCTCTATGTTTAGACACGTATTTATAGAAATTGCTGTGTAGATTTACAAGCGGATGACATGTATAGATGCACCTCTTTTTCACATTGAAAAATCACTACTTTCTTCTTTGTTTTATGATTACACATTTGGTTCTCTCCGACACTTTCACTCTTTGTGTCTGATCTTCTCTGTGTATCTTTTACAAAACCAACAAGCCAGTGATCCTTTTTGTGTGTGTCCTTTTCTCTTGCTTCTTTATGGTAGTTGCACTGAAACAATGTTAGTACAATTGTTCTTCCTTTGAGTCAGAATGGGATTTTTTTTCACCAAAGGCATGAAATTCATGAATGCTTGCCCAGTTGCCTCTGAGCCAAAGTAGACTCATAGATGATTTGTGTTGAAACTTCATTTTATTTGTGTACAGTCACTGAAGTGGTAGTGAGTCTTTCATGATATGAGATTAAAATATTCATCAATCATCAACCATGTGTTCTGACAGTGCATAACCTTTCTGAAACCTTAGAAACAGCAGAAAATTTTTTAACGTCTGTTGGAAACAGAGAGAACAGAGTAGTCAGACTTCCTTGTGGTTCTTTTTGTTTTGGGACAGCATGCTTCCTGGAAAAGCAGGTTTTTTGAACGTCTCAAGTTTGGTCATTCGAATAGGTGCAGTGATGTTAAAATTACAGTGTAAATTCTTGCTATCTGTTTTTATGTAGACCTTGGTTTTTAACTTTGTCAACACAGTATACTACAAGTAATTATATTATAAATGGACTGGTTTTTTTAATAACAGGTGTTAAAAGTGGTCCTGTTGATAATATAAGAAAACCAAGCACACTTATTTACATAGAAAACAGCCACAAAAATGTTTAATTATGTTGATGTCAGCTGAAGCTGTGTTCGGATGAGTTATTTTACTTCTGTTACGCAAGAGTAAACATCAGTTCAAACGTTGTTACAAAAGTATTTCTTTTTAATGTATTTGTATTGTTTTTAATGTATGTTTGGGAGTGTGATAATTTGAAGAGCTTCACAATTTCTTTCTTTTCAACTGCCTTTCTTCACCTTAGTTCCTACCTGCAAGAGAGAGGAACTGTTATTCTACTAGATGTTGAATAAGTTTAGAGAAGATTGTTATCCCAAAACTGGGATTAAGAAGTACATCTGTACAGACTGTCTGTGCTTTCAAAACACACTGTCATTGAGTATGTTTTGTTAGAAGTTAATCTGCTGGACTAATGATTCCATTGCTTTCTTTACTACCTAGTGAAGTGTTAATGTATCTTGGTAATTGTATTTCCTTTCATTCACAATAAAGGCTGTGTGTTAGGGGGATAGTTTTACAGTCTCACCGTCAAATTGAATGTGTTGTTTTTATTCTGGTTGGTTTAATTGAACAAACTTTTTCTTCAGACTATTAATGTATTTCAAGTTCTGCTACAGTCTGAAGGAACCAACATGGTTTCTTAGCTTCAGCCAGACTGGTAGGGATTCATCTGGTCATATTCCTATTTTCATCTGGTCATATTCCTTCATTTACACTCTGATAAAATATTCTTTTATTAGAATTACATCAAGATCATTAGGAAGTGACCAAAGGATCTTACAGTAGAAAGTCTGAGGAAAGCTGAAACATGAGCAAAATAAAAAAAAGCTTAGGAAAATGCTGGAATATGCTGAAAGAAGCTGTAATTGTTATTTTTTTTTCCACTGTTATAGTTAATGTCTGCTGTGACATGGTAGGAGACAATCTTTGTTTTTCTTACTCAGGGAATTTAAAAGATAGTAGTTCAGACATCCCTTCATGAGCTGTGGTTGTTTGGACATGTCACGTGGTGTAGGCACAGCACACAGAGATTCTCTCTGTTGTATTTGGCTTATATCTGCTACTGATGTTCTGCAGGCATTACAGTTCTTGCTGTATTAGACTTTGGCTCATCCTACTCAAATGTTTTTTTTAAGCACATAGGAGCTCACCCATGCAGTGGTATTAGTTGCCTCTTCTGCTGCACCTCTTGTCAGAGAGCTTCAAACTTTTGTTAATGATAAACTGTGTACCAACTTAAGTGGCTGCACTTACCAATTGAAGGGCTTGCCTCTAGTAGCTCTGTCAAAGCTGGAAATGATAGTCAGAAAAGTGGATTTCAAGGGAGATTTCTGATGAATTTGGGCAGGGTCCTGCACTTGGGGAAGAACAACCCCAGGCACCAGCACAGGCTGGGGCTGACCTGCTGGGGAGCAGCTCTGCAGAGAAGGACCTGGGGGTCCTGGTGGACAACGAGCTGTCCATGAACCAGCAGAGTGTCCTGGTGGCCAAGAAGGCCAGTGGTATCCCGGGGGACATTAGAAAGAGCATTGCCAGCAGGTCATGGAAGGTGATCCTGCCTCCCCACTCAGCCCTGGTGAGGCACATCGGGAGTGCTGTGTCCAGTTCTGGGCTCCTCAGGACAATAGAGACACGGAGCTCTTGGATTGGGTCCAGCAAAGGCTACAAAGAGTATGAGAGGTCTGGAGCATCTCTCTTATGAGGAACGGCTGAGGGAGCTGGGGCTGTTTGGCCTGGAGAAGAGACAACCGAGAGGGAACCTCATCAATGTGTAAAAATATCTAAAGGATAGGTTTCAAGAGGATGAGCCAGGCTCTTCTCAGAGGTGCTGAGCAGTAGGACACAACTGTCTGGACACAATCCTGTGCCATGTGCTCCAGGATGACCCTGGAGGGTTGGACCAGATGACTCACTGTGGTCCTCAGGTTCCAACATCACCCATTCTGTGATTCTGTGAATTTGTTACATGTCATTGTGCAGGAATAATAATGATTTTCTTAGTTATGGACATGAAATCACACAATATTTTGAGCCACTGTGTTTAGAATATGAAGATACTGCTAACTGATTTAGGCCGAACATTTTAAGTGAAGTTTATTAAATGGATCACACTGAAAATGATGTAAAATTGTTGCATGCAATAGTTCCGTGTATATTGTCACATTATCTATGGGCTGTAGACGTAGATTGGGCTGTCATGTTGCATTTCATTAGAAGAGGTGTAGTAGGAACTAGATTCATTTGGAGGAATGCTGGGATGGCACCAGGAGATATGTATCTCTGAGGAGAATCAGAAAGTTCATGTATCTTTGATTCAGCCATATTCAACAGGCTGTGTTGCATTCAGTGATGGCTCCTGGATTTTCTCTTGAGAACCTTTCAGAGGATTTTTTCCTTTGAACCTTTGCAAATTCACTAACTGTGGTCATTGTGAAATTTTAAAGCTTTTGATCTCTATCATTTGACTTTAACCTATGTTTAAAATAATGTATCAAAGAAAATTTTTTAAAAGGTGGTAGCCTGGGCATTTTGTTTCCCCCCCTCAAAAAAAGTTGAAAATTATGTCAAATGAGGCACTGCTCACAGGTAAGGAAATGGCTTTATGTATGTGTGTGTGTGTATATATATATATATATACACATGCCTTTTTTGTTTTGAGGTAATTCTGTGGGTAATGGTTTGGTCTGGAGCTCACCTTGAGAGAGCTAATAAATTAAAAGTTACTTTGTTTGAATGCTGGTACTTGTCACCTGTCTGTGGTTGCTTTAAGAGGCACTCAAGATACACATAACTGAAGCAGTAGCAGATATATGTCTTTACTTTTTCCTGGTTGCTTTCTTCCATGCATTTGGGAACAGTGCCTTGTCAGTCTTCCCTCTCAAGGCTGCTGGGCCCCCATCCTGTATGAAATTTGTCATAGGCTTATGAAAAGAATCCCACTTCTCACAGGAGATAGATTTGTTATGTGAAACAACTTGCAGTGCTTTTTTTGTGGGTTTGTTGGCCCTTTTTTATCATGCATTCTTGGAAGAGAGGAGTTTATATGATAATTACTTGTTTTATTAAGGCTATTCATCAGATACAGATTTCTGTAAGAAGTGTTTACTTTGTTTTTGAAATATACTTAACTAGGATGTTTCTAAGCATCAATTCTAAGTCCTGAAGTTGTTATAGTGAAGATGAGTATAGTAGTTTGAGCTACCTGAACTTCCTTTAATAAATCTGAGTACAGTGAATTGGCTTCTAATTTAAATTCTTCCTAGTCTTGAAATCCTTTTGGAGCTACTGTTATTATCACTTCTTGGGTGAGATGCAGGAATGTTCTGGAAAGGTATTCCTAGATAAAAGTATACGGAAACCTCAGTAGTAGAAAACAAAAGAAATACAGTCCTAAGAATACTGTATTTTTTAAGTATGTACTTCAACTCTGAAACGTCCCCTGAAACCTCCCCTCTTCAAACCCAAACTGATGGGTTCTAATGGACCATGAGAACTTATTGGTGTGCCTGATGTACCCAGAGAGGTTTGTGTAACTGAAAGCCAGGACTTTCTTCCAGCCAAGTTGTGATATTCTGACTAGAGATGCCATCAGTGCCTCCCAGAGGTGGCTTATCAGTGCTCCATGAAGCATCTCTTGCACTATGGATAGCTGAACAACAATGAGGGAAGCTGGCCCCAAAGGGAGTTTGGAAGGCAAATGGAGTATGAGAGATGAAAATTTCACAGGAGAATTGTAGAAGATGTAGTGTTGTGATTTTATCAGGGGACATGGATCCATATAATATGTAGGTTCCCAGGTTATTCTCTTGGCAGAATTATTTGTAACAGATATATGTCATTTAATTAAACAGTATATTGGTTAATATCAGTGAGCCAAGCCATCCAGACTAAAGTTCTGCGTGGCTGTTTTCTGTTGATTACAGTCCATGCTGACTGAGAAAAAGAAAAAATCTTTATTAGAATTTTCAGTTGATATTTATCTTTACAGATTTTGCATAGTTCAAACATAAACCTAACAATCCAGTCCTTGATGAAACAGAAGTTATATACTGATGATAACAATAAATCAGAAATGTTTCTATCAACAGCTGTCTTAGTGTTTAGCAAAATTTATCTTCAGGATGATTTTCATAATGTAAATCAGTACGTGGGGTTTTTTTAAATTCCATTTTTGGGAAACTGGAAGGAGGGTGCTTGATTAGTGTCTCCGTCAGACAGTGCTGTTCAGTGAGCAGTTGTAATTAACAAATATCCTTTGTATTAATACTGTTAACCTTCTTGGAGTTAACTTTAAAAAAGTAGATTGTATAAGTTTGCTTTACATATTTGCCTTTTCAGTGACTCTAGGCCTGTCTGTCTTGTTCTTATGCATGGGTATGTCAAGGGAATTTCCATAAGTGCTGTAATAGTAGAAGCAAAAGCAGTCGGACAAGTCCAATGTGCTCTATTCACCTTGTCTACAAACACCCCACGCAAAAGGATGATTATGTCATTTCAGTGTTCCGTCAGGTCTTACCAGAGCATCTTCCTTTTGCGTTACCCACATAATGAACAGGGAAAATATATAACACTTTTTAAAAGTAAGCTTGCATTATATATAATTTTTTCTTCATCCCTGGTCTTTCTGCCATGTTTTGCTGATTGAACTGTTGTGTTTGGAGGCATTTGCTCCCCATCTGTGACCTGCGAGTAAACTGGAGAACAGTTCTGTTGGGAAATACACTTCCGTCTAGTTTTTCCTTGCTGCTTGGTTGTGTCTCAGATGCTTTATTCTGTCTTGTCAAATGTCAAAATATTACCATCTTTTGCCAGGCTTTGATATTTGTCTGTGGGAAAAATTTCAAAACAGAAAAATGAAACTTCTTCCTGTTTGGTTGGGGTTTCTGTGGGGTTTTTTTTGGTTGTTGTTTGTTTTGTTTGTTTCTTTTCTTTTGGAGGGGGATGTTTGTGTTTTTGTGTTTGTTTTTTGTTGCTTTGTTTTGTGTGTTTTTTTGTTACGGGATTTTTTGTTTTTGTTTTTTTAAGTTTGAAAATTGTATCTTCATATTATATCTTCTGTGTCTTCTTCGAATCTTAGAAGAGCAAGATGCCTTTTTTTTCTTTTTTTTCCCCTTTTCTGTAAAGGAAATACAAAACATACTGGTGTATATGAATATACTAAGTTACTTTTTAAAACATGCAAATTGTTTGTGTGGGTCAGACCTAAGCATTCAGCACTATCTACAAATTAATACCTTTTAGCAATCATGTGTTTCCTTCTTCTGATTCATAAATTGTAAGGCAAGAAGAAACCAGTAGGATCACCTACTCAGAGTCTACAGGAAACAAGACACAGAGTAATAAAGAGGTTTAGTAATTTGGCCCCCCCAGACAAGGAAACGTTTTTGTTTAATCATTGACAAGTTTAGCAAAATCTGAAAGATTTAACACTGTTCAGGACAACTTTCTTTTGTTTCTTGTTGTTCCTTAAGCAAGCTGTGTTTTATCACTACTAATTTATTGCTGATGCTCTTGTCTCTCGCACTAACCTTGGTAATAGCCTCAGAGACATTGGACCAGTCTCTTTTGTCAACACAGAAAGTTTTCAGTATGTTCTTTGTGACTGTGACTGCCTAAATCCAGTACAAGGATCACTGGATTGTTTCCTTCTAATAATATCAATCTAAAGAGAGGTCCAAAGGACTGTCGGCATTTTCTGCCTCAGTTGGTATGGAAAAATTAATTTTTCACTTCAAGTCATACTGAAGGAACAATTGCATTGTGTTTTCTAAAGACACCTGCTCCGGGAAGCTGGCTGGCGAGCTGACAGCATGGTCTAGCCTCTTTGTGTGGTGGGAGTGCTTGGCTCAGGTCTCTGTGGGAGTGCAGGATGTGTGTAAGACCTTGGTGGGAGGAAGTTGTGTGCTGCTTTTCTCTCTAAGGTGTGACAGACTGTCTGAAAAGATGGAAGGGTGTGGGAGTTGATGAAGTAATGTGTCCTGCTGAGGTGCTGTTGGAAGACTTTAGTGCAGCGGGAGGCAAAAGTGTCCCATTGGTCTTGTTAATGGAGACTCTTAAGTTATTTGTAGAGCTGCTCTGAGGTGTATCTTGTAGGTAAATCAGCTAGATCATTGCAAAAAATAGATACAGGAGTGAAATAAAGCACTTGCAGTATGCAAAACACAGAAACATGTGGCAGGAGTACCCAGTGCATATTGGAAATCCAGCACCATAGTGCAATGACCTGTTGCTGAATGTTTTTTTAGTATGGGGGTAGCAAATGCCTGTAGAATAAGAGTATCTGCCAAGAGGATTTGAAGTTACAATTTAAGCATTTTTTTTTTTTACACAAAGTTGTTGCTATTCTAGTATAAATAGACATATTAAACATGCATGTAACAGAAGATACAGAATTAGGAAACTGATGTTGCCTAATTTTATGGAAAAGATCGTATGAAAAAAGTCCTCATTTTTTAGTTAGACAGTTTTAATGTTAGAGGAAGGATTAGAGTTTGAGAACTGGCTCATTCTGCATTGCATAGTGGCCTCTTTGATGTCACAGCAGGAATGCACATAATGCTGCACAACCTAAATCAAAGATAGAGACATAGTTTTCATTCTAGTTTTCATACATTTATAGATATTTCCTCTGAACCATTTGCGCTGTAGGGTTATTTCCGTACAAAATTTGTGTTATTTTATAAAAACACTTTTCTAATAGATACCAAGATTCTCTAAGTATAAAACTCATAAACTATGGATTGTTGATTTCACTTGGCATTAACCATCCTTAGGGCAAAGGCACCAAATATTATCAATACACCTATTCAAGATAAGTGAAGACAAGTGAGTATAGGGCTTGAAGTCCAAGTAGTTAGAATAGAATTCGTTTTAATATGATTTGGAAGGAAGGTGGTGCTTCATGTTCTTAGGATAAGATGTGCAGTATCAGATTTTTTGCTTTTAAGGCACTTGCTTTTTAATTATCTTTCCTTAATGATAACAGCTCCTATTACTTTACTAGCTTCTGCGTTTATTAGGCAATGTATTCTTCTACGTCCTGTCAAAAGTAAGAGCTACTGTTGCCTCATAAAAAACTTAGAGAACAAAGGAAAGTCATGTAGAAGGTGAATTTGTTCCTGCCTTTGTGACTTGGCTGCGACTGTGAGGGTACTGAAGTAGTTTTTTGACCAGTGTCACATTTTGTCCTTTTCTTCGAACCCTCTGACTGTGGTGTTCATAAGACCTAAGACCTTTTCCAAACAAAAACAAAGGCTGCAGAAATGGTGGTTTTGTGCTTTATGAACATCACTTCTTCAGGCATCCTTCTGCTGTGATGCAAAGAGAAACCTTAAATTAGCTAATGGGCCAGATGAGTAGTGAGGTAATTATTCTTCCTGATGGCCAGAAATTGTAGCACACCCTTTTCTGTCACCTTACCTCATCCACACCCTATTCTGACCTGTTGGAGATGTTTGTCTTGTCTGTGTGTTGAGCCTGGGTTTTTGGGCTTGTGTAAGCTCTTCGGAGTGGAGGCTGTCATTTGTTGTGTTCCTCTGATGTGGAGAACAATGAGGACTCCTAGCACAGCTGCAGATAGAAGAAGTAATAATGTTTCTCTCCACTGGACTCTGTTGCATGATGGACCCAAGTGGTTTTGTTCATGAAAGTAGAAAATGTGGGGTTTCCTCAGTTATGACAAACTTCTCTCAAAATACTTTTCTTTTAGAAGTCTTGGGACAAAGCTGACTATTTTTTCAGAATTGCTACGAATTAACTCATTGCAGCCTAAAGGAGGAAGGCTACAGTCTGAAACCATTGTACAGTGCCGAAGAACAAAGAGAAGAATCCAGTCATTATTTTTAGATAAAATATTGAATAAAAGCTGTG
Organism: Pomatostomus ruficeps; assembly: GCA_013400735.1. Lineage (NCBI taxonomy): Eukaryota > Metazoa > Chordata > Aves > Passeriformes > Timaliidae > Pomatostomus > Pomatostomus ruficeps. The sequence continues at coordinate 6,433 of VYZT01014752.1, read as the reverse complement.
AAAAAATAATTGAATAAAAGTGTGAAAAAACACACCATCATTTATTCCGAAGACTTTTTCAACCAAAGAGCACCATTATTTGTAGCAGTAGTAGCACAGTCAATATTTTTTGGCTGTGAGTAATAACCACATGGCTGTAGGGACATACATCGGAGCACCTACAATTTTCTGTTTTCAGATGTCCTAGTAGAAGATAAAAAATATGTAGAAAACAAAACTGCAGATTAATTTTTTCACACATTTGCTACATGTTAATTCTGGAATAGAAAATGTGCAATAGTGTTAATGTACTTGGTGAGTTTCGTGGTTACCGAGGTTTTCAAGCATGTATGATTTCAAGCATAATGTATGAATAATTTCAATTGATTTGACGTGTTTGAACTAAGCTGGAAGGTACCCTCCTGTAACACTGTAAGGTGGTAGTCTCTGTGCTTAAGCCTTGCTGGTTTTTTTTCCTTCCCTTGTGCCAGCACACTGAATTTATAAAATGACTGTATTGAACTATACTGAGTACTTTTTAAAATTTAAAATATTTGTATGTATCTTGAGGGTATGATTTAGTTGCTTGAATGTGAAGAATTGACTTCTAATCTTTACTGTGGCCGCAGACCACGTGTTTGCCTTAACAAATGTTCTTCGCTTCGCATCCTCAGTGGTGATAACCTTTTAACAAGATTATCGATAGAATTTACCTACCTTTTATACTTGGCCTGTGATTTGATAGCTGTATTGCTAAATTTAATCTGAAATCATCCTCATCCTACTTTGTCAGAGATGTTTTTGTTCTCTTGATTGTTGAATTGTACATACGTAGTGTGTTACAGACTTACTTTTATTAGTTTGGGAAGGTTTTTTTTTATTCCATCAAAAGACATGTTGGTTTTAAATTAAGCATTGATGGAGAAAAGTTTAAGGTAATCAGGGGTTTGCTTAACACAAATATGCTATCTAAATAATTGGACTTTTTCTTTAATTAGCTTGTTGAAGAAAACACATTCAGTTGATTTGGTTTCAGAATGTTCAGTAAGTTTCTTCACAAGTGTGCGCTTGACTGCATTTACGCTTACTCAAAGCAATGATCTCTAATGATCTCATGTGGTTGGCAGCCCAGAGTCATCTGCAAAACAGCACTGTGCCCTGCAGCACCGTGCTGGGGTGTGTGCCTAGCTCTGACTCGGAGGTGATCATCGTTTCCTGCAGCAGCTAGTTAGCCCGGTGCTGCATAGCCCAAGATGTGAAAAAATCGCAGCGCGAGGCGGTATGGCTGCAGGCATTTGGGCTGTTAAAGCTAGGCTTGTAAAGGATGTGACGTGTAGCTTTGTACCACGTTGCAGCATGATTCCTGTCTCCAGCACCAGTGAATGACATGTTTCTACTTTTGTACTTGTGGTAAAGTGTGCTAGGAGACATTAGTGAATAGGAAGATCAGGATTTGCCCTTTGGAGAGAGTGACTACGTTACTGTTTCAAAAATACAGCTGGTANNNNCTGGTATAATATACTGAGTAGTCAGAATTTAAAAGCAGAATATTATTTTCTGGTATTATTATTACTGTAACTTCTTTTTAGAGCTCTGAGTGGGAAATGCTTCAGTGTCTAAGATGTAATGTCAAATATAGAACTATCAGTAATGTAATATTAGTCCAGTTTCAGTCTTACAGAAACTTCTTGGGGCTTTAGCAGATCTTTGCAGAATGATACTGTACCTGTCCTATGTTAAATAGGTGTGAAGCTGTCATTCTTGTGTTTGGGTTTCTTTACTGGAAAAAAAAAAGAGAAAAATTAGGAGCGAAGTTATGATATTTCTCTGAAAAATATGAAGAAGAAAAGATTCTGTGTCACTCAGTAAGTACTTTTCACGGTTGTGTGGAACCTAATTAAGCACTTTGGAAGGAAGGGATTATGAGATTGCATTTGTCTTTCACCAAATTGTTGTATGCCAGTTTGCCAGTTAGCATCTTGGGTTTGTTTTTTTAATTGGTCATTTTTAAATATTTCATTGTGATTATTTTCCTGTATCAGCTAAATTTATGCTGGGCACAGTGAGGCAAGAGGTTGTATGTCCCCATAAAAACAAGTCAGAACTCTGTAAGCTAAGCTGAGAAAACAATCAGTCACTTTTTAATTGGTTACACACCCATATGTACATCCAGCTAGTTGTCCAGCTCTCCTGAACTGTCTGCTACCATGACCTACCTGCACAGACTTTCTCGAGGTTATTGAAAGATTGAAAAATCATCTTTATTTAATGTTTAGATATGGATTTATAGAAGGGAGATGATTGAAAAGGATATGATTATGTTAAAATTGACTCATGTTTAGTGTTTATCATTAAATTTATATCTTCAAAGTGGTAATTTTTGTGGTTATGATTTGAAGAAAGGATAATACCAACAAATGTCTCAATTCTTTTATAGTGAAGACATTTAAGAAAATGGCTTTTGCTGACATTAATTTGTCATTCAGAGGTATGCCTACATTTGGTTTTGAAGCTGAATGTGGTCTGAAGTCATTTGTAACGATAATTTGAAAAGCTGAGCTACAGTTTATGCTAATAGAAAATCTGATGTTTGATTAAACCACTGAACCAAAATATAGGTTCGGGGCTTCTATTTTACAAAAAACAGGAAATGAAGAATTAGTGTTCAAACTCTCAGCTCATTCTTCCGTAGTACCGAGAGGGTGAGAAGGTCACAGAATGCCGTGTGTTGCAGTTCTACTTGAGCCTGTGTCCACTATGTCGAGCGGACAGTGTGTGTAAGTTATGCCAAAGCATGTTTTCAGTGGAACAGGGTATTTCTCTGTGAAAACTACTGAATTTATCCTAAACTGTGGAGTCAGCTTTCCGTTCCCTTCAGCTATGCTGTTTAAGATGACAGGTAGTCTGCAAGACCGCTTTCTGTGGTGGAGTCGCGGATGTGAATCTCAGAATAGTAATGATGACATTAACCCTGTGGCAGTACAGCTTGCAGAATGTGTGGAAACTCTTGGTTTTGGCTTGTCCATGTAAGAGTTACTTGTTAGCCTAGTAATATGACTTAGAGAATTTGTGAAATGTGATGTGATGTAGTGGTACTTCAAGTTATAGTTGAAAAAAGGGGGAAATTTGCTCATTATGGATCCCATTTTTACTTTTTTAATGTACCAGTTGAAGCATAATATGTGATTTTTTCAAGCTTTTCACATAAGTTCATTGTTTTTTTGTTGGAGTTAACAGCTTTTGTGTAATAAACTGCTTATGAACAGCAAGACAGTGTAAAGTTGTCTTTTGTAGCAGGAGTTCAGCTCTCCTCATTGGCAGCTTTGAGATAAATTCCCTTTCCAATTTAGTTCTTCCACAGTCATCTTTCTGCTGTCTCAGACATTGCTGCTTTAATGTGGAGTTTTAGTCGAAGTTTAAAAGCCAATACAGATCTGTTCTTGCAGGATTATGAAATCTTGAGATATTTTTAACTATGTATTACTAAGATTATTGAAAAGATTGATACGTAAAGAAGAAGGACTGTACACTAGATTGCACTGTTCAACTTCATACACATGCAGGCCAGTGTTCCTTTTTATTTGGAATTCACTACTGCTGTATAAAGTTTACCACTTTATTTTTTAGAGTTCGTGGACAGAAGTTAATTTTGTCTGTTGTTAGATACTTACCGTTTGTCTTAAATCTCTCCATTGCCAAAATAGGGCTTGAAACATAGGCCAGAAAAGACTGTCAAACCACAAAGCAAAAAACCAAACCCAACAATAATAAACCCCTACCCTCAAACACTGAAAACTCAGAGTATTTGAGTCACTGTATGAATGGAACTTGAAGACTACTTGTACTACATTATATAATTTAACACTTGACAGCAATGCACTCACTTCAGTTTCCTCTCCTTTAAGTTTGTCGACAATTCTGCTTGTATTGGAGCAGATATTGTTTAATCAGTTAAGTTTAAAAACAGATGTTAACTATCTTGTGTTGTGTGGTTTGACAAGCAGTATTTCCTGTAGCATCTCAGGTGGTTCTTGTTAGCAGCTCTGCTAGACCTGACATTGAGCTGTTGCTGCTGCTACGTCACATGGGCTGTGGGCTGTCGTGGCTGTGGACAGTAAGTTAACTGATGTGTTCAAAATTAGAATGTTTACTATGATTACCACTGCTTGCTTTTTTGTCTCGGTCATGGATGTTGCTTTACTAGTCATTTTATGTGATACTTCATTCTTGACACATTAGGATGAATTAAACAAATCTTCATTGTGAAATTGTTCCTCTTCACACTATTAACTCATACCTATTTACACACTATAAATCATATCCTTGCCTCATTTTCTTCCTTTTCTTCCTTCTACACTGAGTCATTGGCATTTGCTTTCATGAATCTTCTGTGACCTACTTCTATTTCTGAGCAATTAGTACATTACTTTGGTGGTAGAATAGTCCTTTACTGGTATGGGTGTTTTTACAGGGCAAAGTACAAGTGGAAGTTGTTTTCATAAATTGCTTGTGTACTTTGTATTGTGTTTAAGATGGTCTTAGCCTTTTCTCTGCATTCTTGTATTGATGTATAGATTTAAGACTAGTATAGAAAGTATACAAGTTAATTTTACTTTTTTTTTTTTTTTGGTCTTGTTTCTGTGTTCTTGGATTTTCATGAGAGAATTAGGTGTTACTGACCACTGAAGTGGTCACAAGAGATGTAAATGAGAAATCAATCTTACTTGATTCTGGAAATTGCATTGTTTTCTGTAAAACTTTACTCACAGTACGAAATCTTGGTAAAGACATATAAATGGATTTTGTGGGTCAAATTCATTCATGGAGGTATGTTTCACTTCATTAAAGCTCTGTGTGGAAACTTGCAGTGTTGAATGTGTACTGGGGCTTTTTGCTAGGAGGATGCTACTAATTTTCCTGTTTCACTCACTAGATTTTCGTTAGGCATAACTGTGTGGATAAATTTCAAGTCATACTGTGTTTTGGTTGTACTGGGTCCCCAGCTGTGGGAGGGAGCTTGAGAGAGAAGGGAGCATTGCAGAGAAGGATTTCCCTTTCCCTGGATTATGCGTAATTTCTTCTCAGAGCCTGTATGAGAGATCACAACCTAGCACTATGGTGTTTTGATCTGCAGGAAACCTATCTTAGGTAGGCTAAAGGGATTCTGAGGTTGAACAGTGTTTGTGATTCAGAGACTTGGATTACTGAAGTGGCACAGCATGTCAGAAAGAAGGGATGTTTGATGACATAACATGAATGTTTTATCAGTACTTTATTTGCAGTGGCCTAGATAGTTTGTTTCTGATCTCACTGAGTAATCCAGACACTTGAAACATGAAGCATACACCACTGAAACTTTTTTTCAATACTGTGCCACACTATTTTTAATACTATAAATGTGCATGTATACATAGTGCAGGTCTGTGGCAGCATAGTGAAACATATAAATCATCTGATCTTTCCTGGCTTGTGTGGTGCTTGATGATTAAGCATTACCATAAAAAAAAAAAGTAAGTGGATGTCAGAGGCCTTGTGGTGTCATCCCCACTCATGACTATGCCTGGAGATGTTTGAATTGCTTCACTAGAGATTATTCAGACATTTCCAATTACCTCACTATGACTTTGCAGTGTTATGATCTGCATGTGTAATAGGTTGCCTTCCTCCGTAGGTGTATTGCCATGTGGAGGTGAAGTTTGCTCCCAGACCTACTGTGCATGCTGGGTTTTATACAGGGATGATAATTTGAGCCATAGCTAGTATCAAGTTAATTTTGCTGACACAG
>VYZT01014751.1:4673-14708 GCA_013400735.1 Pomatostomus ruficeps | reverse complement strand
GGTGGCTGCATCACCGCCACAAGTAATATCACCCGACTCTTTTATGCGCATCTAAACAACTTTAAAAAATCAAAGTCTATTCTAACTACCAGAAAGGATGGTCTTCCAGCAGGCATGTATAGACAGAAGTACAAATAACATACAGCATCATTATAATGATAGGTGTAAACTTAACTGTTGCGGTGTGCTCTGGCCAGTTTCGGTTTACCACATGGCCAGGCTCTGGTATCTCCCCCCTCCCCCCTCGGTATCTGTTTTCTCCCTACTGGAGGACTCTGTATTGTGCAATCCTATACAAAGCCCGCCAAATTCAAACCCCACAGTGCTCACCTATTGGATGTTGTACCCTCCTCCTGCCCCCTCATGTCGGTATTTATGTATCTGTAACATGCTGTGCCAGTGCTTCCCCAGCACGACCCCCGTGCCAAATAAACCATCTGGGAAGCCCCCCTCGCTTGTCTCTTCTTCTTCATGCCTGGAACATCTGTGGATTGGGCGAAACCTTACAGGAACTTCGCCAGCCCTCCCACGCCCGGAGCAGCCTGGATGGCCCCTGAAACCACGAGCGGATGGCCGGTGCCCCTACCAACCACGTCACGGCACTTAACCACAGAGATCATGTAGTATAAGGTCTTTAAACAGCTTGGCTGGAACCTTTCAGCAGGATCTAGCTTCCTTGTGCAAATGGCAAAAGCCAATGAAGATGAAAAGGGAGTAAGAAGCTTGCCAGAGCCATTCCATTATAATACAGAGGAGGACATGCTACTGGTTTATGAAGTGTTAAAGTATGTCTGAAATATAAAGAAATACAGATACGACTGTATTTTTACCACTGATGAATGCACAATTCAAGAGTATCAAAATCTGAAAAAAAGCTGCTTACCCATACAGTGACTATCAAAGTATTTTTGTTAAACAATGTTTACACTGTTCATTAATTGGTGTGGTACTTTCAAGAGCTACTTTGCCAGTTTGACAATTATGCACTCTAAGCTTTTCACACACAAAATAGCTAAAATAAGCAAAGCTTCTCTACATATCAAATCCTCACCATGTCTTACTCAGTACTAATAAGTTTGATGGCTCTGTAGGTAAATTTTTTATTCTTCAAGACAATTTGTCGTCTGTTTTTTGTTTTCTTAGATCACCACCAAGACTGTTATTATTGTCAAATGCAAGTCTGAATTTCTGTAGCTCTAAACTGAAATCATTGAGCCCTTTGAAGACCCCTCTTTCAAGGTTTCACATGATAATTTTAAACATTATCAGCTGGGTCAGTTTTTGAGCTAGTAATATCAGAGTAACACAGCCCATGGGTTCTTTCATTATTAAGTCTGTTAGACCCTACAAGTCTGCAACATTTACCATCTTGCTTAGTGAGTAAGACCTATTATGGACTTGAAACAAAAATCACATATGAAGGATGGTGATACAAGGAGTGCCCTGATGTACATATCAAGCCCCAAAAGGATCTAGCATTAGGAGAACGTAGTTTCATATTCAGTAATTCCAGTTTGCTTGGTGACTGCATTTTGCATGGACCACTGCTTTCCTGAGCCCACGTCTGTGTGGCTCTGTCTCTGCAAAGTGGCAGCTGCTGTGGATGTTCTTCAGGGCAGTGAGCTGACAAAGGAAAATTTATGTCACTCATGCTTCCTCTGCCATGCAGGAATGTGGGAGGAGTATTAAAGCGAGGTACCCTGTTCTGATACTATTGGAGTGACAGATGATTGCTTTAGGCCATGCATTGTAATGCTCTGTTTGACTAAGAGAGCCAGGTCGTCTCTACCTGTCTGCAACTGCAGTGTCATTACTTGAGGTTTTGAGTGAGTCTGGGATATTAAATACAGTTTTTCATTCAGAGTTCCTCAGCTGCACCAAGCATGTACCTAATGTTGAGTAAATGAGTAGTATTTTAGAAGTCTTTTTTGCTGTCACGAAATTCCCATCTGGGCACAAAACAAGTTATTGTTTCCTTTGTGCATTTCCAAACAATGAAAGAATTTGGATTATTAACAGTTTGTCATTTATTAGGTTTTGTGGCCACTGCATCTTTAATGCATTGTGCCAGACAGGTTCTTCAATGTCCTGGACACTGAGAATCAGCATCCTGCATGTAGTCAGATGCCAACATTATAGGTAATTCATAGTAAATGTAAGAAATTCATCACTGTTGTAGTTGATTGATGGCAGCAGCAGGGCATTTCACTTGACACTTCTTCAACACAGCTAATCTTAAAGCAAATTTAATATTAGATACAATTTACCAGGTATCTGGCTGAACAGCAACATCAGAACATTTCTTTCATCTCATTCCTACACAATTTAAGAAATACACATCCAAGGGCTAAAAAAAGGTCAGTAAATTAAACAAGAACAAAAATTGACATTATGTCTCTTCTTTCAAGTTTGCATGGAGAATATTCCATGCCTGTGTGCTCTGAAAAGGGCTGTAATCCAAATGACACACTGCTGATCCCATGATCCAAAATGACTTTCCAAGGCTTGGGCAAGAGCTGTGGACTAAATTTAGCTTTCACTTAGACCTCATTCCAAATACAGAAATACGTAAAGAGATGGTGAATTCTCATGGTTGAACCTTGCATCAGAGGTGTGTCTGAACCATTTTAAGGGTGCAAATCCAAATTAAAATTCTGTGATGCAGAAAGAACAAACTAAAGCAGATTAAAGTAGGGGGAAAGCTGGGCACAGTAGGTGTGTGGGTTAGAGTACCGTGATTGATCTCCTAAGGATACAGCAGTCTGTCTGAGAGGCCAGGGGGAAAGCTGCTTATCATGTGCAGCATTTGTGACGAGTTAGCAGCTTGATTCTGACATGATGTAGAAAAAATCAAGAAACACAGATACCAATCTGTCCCCCATGAACTGGCCAGTCCTGGGATTTAAAAGTAATGGATTTGTTTTTAATCTCCTCAGCATAGTGTTTTTTCTGTGTGTGCAGTGGAGGTATCTGCTCAGATACCTCCACCTTGCTGGCCTGTGTTCTCTGTCTCTCTGCCAGCACCTAGGTGCTTTTATTGTTCCTCGCAAGAGCTAGCTCCTAATTTGTTGCCTCATCCAGCTGTTCCTGCCTTTCCATAGCCTGTGCCTGGCTTGCATCCTGTCTGAGCCTCCTTTCTTACCTTAATGTTGAATCATGGTATGCCAGTGTAATACTCTCTATGAGCTACATAGTCTCCTTTCAGTTTAATCGAGAAGGTGACCTTGGCAACAAACTTCACTGAATTTTACTGAAAAATAAAAGGTACTGCAGTGAGTCCAGAGAAGGGCAAGGATCATGGTGAATGGGCTGGAGCACAAGTCTTATGAGGAGTGGCTGAGGGAGCTGGGGATGTTTAGCCTGGAGAAGAGAAGGGACCTTACTGCTCTCTATAACTACATGTAAGGAGGTTGTAGTAAGGTGGAGGTTGTAGTAAGGTGGGGGTCAGCCTCTTTTCCAGGTGATAAGTGACAGGATGAGAGGGAATGGCTTCAAGTTGCACCAGCAGAGGTTTAAATTAGATATTACAAGAAATTTCTTCAGGGTGAGGGTTGTCAAACATTGGAACACACTGCCCAGGGAAGTGGTGGAGTCACTGTTCCTGGAATTTTTAAAAAAATATGTGGCTATGGTACTTGAGGACATGGTTTAATGGTGAACATGGTGGTGGTGCTAGGTTGTTGGTTTGACTTATGGTCTTAAAAGTCTTTTCCAACCCTAACCAAACTATGATTAGAATATTATTGCTGTTATTGCAATTTATTTTCCAGGATTAAATATGCCACTGGAAAATCTTTTTATGAGTGTCTGGTTCTGGCCAGGACAAGATTAGTCTTTGCAGTAGCCAGAAGGGGGCATGGCTAGAACCTGGAGGTTATTCTGTACCACCTCATGTCATTGCTGGGGTCACAGGGAAAGGAGCCTCTTCCAAGGAGAAGGAGACTTTTCCAGTCAAGTAAGTGGGGCAGAGGGAGTGCTCAGGTAATGCTGATTGTGAACATTTGGGTGTGACTCACTCACCTCTCTCTTGTACACTGGTTATTAAAGTTGTTGCTGTAACTGTTCATTTTGTTATCTCATTTCCCTCTCCAGTAAATGGTTCTTATCTTAGCCACGATCTTTACCTTTTGTGCCTCCAATTCTCCTCTCCAGCCCCCAGCAGGGGAAGGGGATGGGGGGAGTGAGCAAGTGGCAGTGTGGTTTGGAGTATCAGTGGCAGGACTCATTTGAGGAGTACCATTCCTAAATCACAATAGTGTCTGAAGGTAGAGAAGAGATCACAAAGTATGCATAAATGTACATGTATATCAAGACAATTGATGCATTTTTCTTTTTCCCATATTGCCATTTTGCTTCCCTGTGAAAGGAGATAAAAGTGCTTTTTGCAGCCTCACTTACTAGTTTCTTTTAGCAAGTATTTTCACAATTGAGACAGAATATTTCATTATTATGATGGAAATTTTGACACAATTAAAAATACAGTGTAAAATATGCAGAGAGAGTAACTATCTGGTTAGAATTTGTGTGAAATGGAAATGTAAAGGATAGGATGACACCTGTTTTGAATGACACGTCTGAAAAAAATGCATGACTGATGTCAGTAGCCTTATCTTTAATTATTATATTCTTATAGCTTGCCTTGTGGATTAAAAATAAAAGCAAGAGCTTATTTAGTCACTGTTTTGCTGACTTACCTGTGCTTTAGGTATTATTAACACCCACTTCTGTAAATTTCTGAATGTAAGGTTTTATCTCCTGAATCCCCCTTTCTAGAATAGAATATACAACTATTTTATGTCACTAGGGTCAGAAGGAAGCTAACTTGCATGAAAAGGGTTTGAGCTGTCTTCTGTCTGAAACACTACCTGTAATTCACACAAAAAGTCCAGATATTAGGAAACAAGAGGCAATTTTATCAGCTTGTATGCTTTTACATATGTGCTTAGTCTTCATTCAGCTTCAATTTAAGCAAGCAATCTTAAACTCCAGTGGAATTCAAGAGGGGTTGAATTGTTCAGTAGGCAGTCACAAGGTTTTGCTAAAAGCTGAACAAGTACTAGTCCTTGCAGCCTCCTATACATCCCACATTATGTTCTAATTTCATCAAAAAAGAAACACACAATAACCCTGTAGTATGAAGAATAGCTTGGTTAAGACTGAGCTCCAGGCTGGGTTAAACATAAAATGTTAATGCTGACAATTCTTCATTAATATAACAATCTTAGCTCATTAAAGACTAAGACAGTATTTTACAACTATATATAAGACTTTTCTAACATGTTCATGTATCTTACAAATGTAAAAATGTGTGTTACTTAAATTTTGCATTCTTCTAAAGTAGATGATCGTTGAGATCCCTTTCAACCTAAACCATTCCATGATTCTATGAGCTTCGCATTCACAAGCGCCAGTTCTCCTGGGGCAGTGCAACCACTCTGGTATCTGCTGGAAGGACAATAGAGCAGAAAACAGTCCATATTTCTTCATTTCAGTGGTGGTAACTTCCTAAAACATGTGTTCTGATGGGATCAGATGTTCTAGAGGGACCTCATACTTGCCAGGAAGGAGAAACTGGGTAGGTTGTGAGATTCAGGAGCAGTCTCTTTTGCAATGACCATAAGAATGTGGAGTTCAGGAACCTGCAAGGAAGGAACAAAGCCTAAAGATAGGACCACAACCCTGGTGTTTAGACCTTTTCATGTTCAGGTGTCTGCTTTGGAGAATCCCAAGGTATACGGTCCTCGAGATTAGAGGTTCCAGAAGAACTGGTTGACTTTCAAGGATCTCCTCCTTCAAGTAAAAATGGTCTCCTTCCAACTGCAGGAAATCAAACAAATATGGCAGGAGGTCCACATGATTGAACCAGTAGCTCTGGACAAAACTCAGAATTGAAAAGGAAACATACAAGAGATGGAATCAGGTCCAAGTGGCCCAGGAGGAATACAAATACACTCTCTGAGAGTGGAGGTATAGGATTGAATCTGCCATGACATAGAAAGCAGCAAGAAGGGCTTCTACATAGGTAAGAGAAGCAAAAGGAAGACTAGAAAAATGTGAGCCTGCTGCTGAAAGGATTAAGATATCTGATGGCATGGAAATGGTTGAGGCCTTGATATGTAAGACTGACCTTCAGGAATCTCAAGCCCCTGAGTTTTGGGAGAAAGTCTGGAGCCATGATGAACATTTGAACACAACAAAAGACTCTTTAACTATGAAGGTGGTCAAACAGTGGAACAGGTTACCCAGACAGGTTTCAGAGCCCTCATCTGTCAAGATACTCAAATTCTGAGTGGACAGAGTTCTGGAATACCTGCTCTAGCTGACTCTGCTTAAGCAGGCAGCACCAGACTAGATCATCTCAAGAAATCCCTTCTAACATAAATAATTATGTGATTATGTGAACATAAACCACTACAGGCGCACAGAATCTTTAGGAAGAAGATGAAAGGAGGCAGAATTCTTCTATGTTTTGAGTTCTGTTTTTCCTGAAATTTTTTTAGGCACTTTTACGTATAAACTTAGGAACAAATAAAAATGGCCTTTTCCACTGTAAGCACAACTTACACACAAACACAAGGAACCATAATGGTACATAACTTACTTATATTAAAGACCTGAACAGTATTATTGTGGAAGTTTGTTAAACAGTATCAATATTAGTGACCATTCATTCAAAGTTTGTTTAATGTAATATAACAGTATGTTCTGTGTGTTTGACTCTAGCTTCTACTGGGGCAGACCCAGTGAGAAAGTGGTTAAGTTTTCAGGGTAAATCATAAGTCCATGGTCTTTGTAGTGGGAGCTTAGAAGTTACTTCTTTGAACTTCTGCATACATCTTACGTATCTTATCAGTAATGTTTTGGCATCTCACAGATGTAAACTCCTGGACAGTGCTCTGTGCCACTGTTTCTCTTCTCTCCCATGGGGCTGCAGCAGCACTGACATGAAGCATTAAGTGCACAGATATGTGAATTATCTGTGAGTACTTCATAGCTCATAGGCCCAGATGTGTATATCTGCTATATGTAGATGTGGTTTATTCATTTAAGCAGTAGTTTGACATCAGATGAATCCCATAATACATGTGTTTCTTGAGCAAAGCAATGCACAAGATAGAATTGATGTTACTTTTTCCTGAACAATAAGTCAACAAGATCTGACTGAATAAATCATAATGCAGGAGTATTAACCAGGGCCAACTGAGTGCTCTTTATGCTTTAAAACATACTAGAGTAATGGATATCATATTAAATTGTAACCCTTCAGTAAGAAGTCAATTGGCAAATAAAAACTGAAAAGTACAAAAAAACCCCCAAAACTTGCACATGTGAACCAGTTAAAGCAATATATTAAAACATATCTTAAAGAGTAATAAATTAGTCATATAAAGAAGCTTTTGAATAACATGGTATTATAGCTGATTGCATTTTGACAATGCAATAGAACTTTAACATGCATGTGGTTTGACTTCTTTTGATGATAAAATTTATTTTTTCTTTTGTAGAAAATGATGAGGTCATCTGTGTTTCATATGTTCATACTAAGCATGGTTGCTGTCGATGTGATTGTTGCTGCTAGTAACTACTATAAAGGAGAAAATTTCAAGAGACAATATGATGAATTCTACCTTGCTGAGGTGAGTGTGCTGAAACAACTATCTGGGTAATTTTCAAGATAAGCTAAAGTAAAAAATGTGACTGTCAAGAACATTTTAGTATGTAATTTTTTTATTCCCTTAAGCATTCTAAGACTTTGCTAACTTGTTCAACTTCCTCTGTCTGACAATGGCTGACAGCCATATCTTACAACCTTTTGAAAGGTAATTTCCTCAAACAAAATGTTAGCGGGAATGAGCTGAGGCTTAAGTATAACATATAACATCTGTAGGCAAGAGTGTAACATTCAGAAAAATTTAACTTTAAAAAGATGACAAGACACTCTATTTAAAAAATATAGTATAGAACTTCTTCCTAAATCATCTTTATTTGATATATATACTTAGCTGCCAGAAGGTCCTTAAGCATAACCAAAAGTGTCACAGATAGTCTGGCTTCAGCACTCACAAGAGCACACCACAAAAAAAAAATTTATGCAGTCATGAATTTTGTGAAGGAGGAGTCTGTGCTCCTGAACCAGTGAAGTGGAGGTACAAGTGACAATATGACAGGGAGCCTGCTTGAGTCATTAGCTGGCCAAGGATCTTACTGTAGAGCATGCACTAAAGATCCTAGAACCTTGCATACTTGTCTTTTTAGTACTAATTAATTGAGTGAAAGGAAAAAAAAAAAACTGAAGTCTTTGGTACTAATGTACAGGCACAGCGTCAAAGAGATACTTGTTTTTCCTAAACCAAGTGCAATCAGTATTGTAGCATTCTTTGTTCTAAATACTTATTTCCATGGGCACTGTGAATTGTCAGTTTGAGTAAAAAGTCACCGGTGCTGAAAGATCACTTCTTTCACCAGAGCACCAAGATCAGTTCTCTGAAAGTGTTGATCACCATTGCCTGGATTGGGCACGTCTACTTTGTGCCTATTGTAGTTTCCCTAGCTTCAATAGTTACACAGTCCTTTGGAGCCAGAGGGGGAGTTCTTAGACTAGAGTGAATGATAACAGAATGTTCCTGGTTGTTTTCCGCTTTTGGTCATTGTGTGGTTTTCTATGTCTAAATATATTTGATATTCAGACTCACATGCCCAACTTTAAACCCTTTAATTCATAACAGTGCAATGCTTTATGAATCTTCTTTTTTTAAGGCAGATTGAGTTGACACATATTTTTTATCTTCATTTTAGAATTTGTATCTGATCTCTTACATTTGTATGAAGCTGAGAGTTCACCAGTTCTGAGACAGAAATGAGAGCAAAAAAAATCCCATTAAAAACAGCACTAGAGTCCAAACCTTCAAAAAAGTGTAGATTCCAGAGACAGTACTGATGTATCATTCTTCGTTGTCTCTCATGCTGCTGGAGATAGCTGTATTTTGTGTGAATATTGAGTCAAGTTTGGCATGGACAACAATTACAAGAATAATTGTGAAATATGTTGTCTTTATTTTTTCTCAAGTTCTAAGTCTACTTGAAAAACAACATGAACATGAAAATGATTATCCTGAAAATAAGACATGGGAATAAAACCAGGAGATGCTGGGTTGTCTTATGACACGCCCCACAGATCTGAGAGTAGAATTGAGGACAGGGAAACTCATTTTAATCTCCATCATGGTTTAATCCAGCCAACAGCTCAGCCTCATGCAGCCTCTTGTTCACTCTGCCTCAGTGGGATGGGGGAGAGAATGGTCAGAGTAAAAGTGAGACAACTCATGGGTTGAGATAAAAACGGTTCCATAGGTAAAACAAAAGTCATGCACACAAGCTAAGCAAAGCAAGGGATTCATTCACCACTTCCCATGGGCAGGGAAACTATCTCCAGGAAAGCCAGGCTCCATCAGCCGTAAGAGTAACTTGGGAAGACAAACACCATCCCTTTAAACATCACCCTCTTTCTTCTGCGTCCTCTAGCCTTATATGCTGGGCACGATGCCCTATGGTATGGGATATCCCTGTGGTCAGTCGGGATCAGTTGTCCCAGCTGTTTCCCCTCCCAAATCCTTGTGCACCCCCAGCCTGATCATTGGTGGCGTGAGAGGCAGAAAAAGTCTTGACTCTGTGCAAGTGCTGCTCAGCAACAGCTGCAACATCCCTGTTTTACCAACACTGTTTCCAGCACAAATCCAAAATAGCACCATGCAAACTATGATGGGGAAAATTAACTCTGTCACAGGCAAATCCTGTACAATATCCTTGTCTGGAAAGAAATAATTAAGTCAGCATTAAAACCTGGGTCCATGAACTCTTCACAGCAGGCATTTTTGCTTTATGCCCAGGATACAGCAAGTGGAGCCTGGATTCTTAACAAAATAACAATAATTCTATTTATATTCAAAATAGGGAACACAGCATGTCCTATTTCTATATTGGCTCTGAATATATAGTATAATTATGCTTTTATTAATCAGTGCTAGAAACAATCTC
>VYZT01014750.1:4050-19560 GCA_013400735.1 Pomatostomus ruficeps | reverse complement strand
TAAATAAATATCTAAGATCTCTTTTCCATTTCATAATGAAATTCAGTCATCTCTTTCTGATCACTTAGATTATCCTTTCCATCTTAGTCAATTGATCAAACAAGAAGAGAAACATTTATAAAGCTGCCACACAAAAGATTAATATTTCCATAAAGGTATTTTGTAAGAAAATCAGATAATATTCTAGTTACAAAAAGAAAAATGAAAAACATGCAGCAAAGCAAGATAAGCATTGTAACATATTAGTAAAACCTACTTTTGCATTAATCTATAGTACCTTAGGAGCTTCCTAATGAAAAAAGGCAAACAACTTGTACCTAAACAGAATATTAAAGCTAAATAAATTCAGTAAGATTTATGGGAGAATTATTTTTATTCAAGTAGAATTTTGGTTATTTTGATGTACTTGAAAATGCAAGAACCAAGTTTCATACACAAGAAATTTTTTTATTTAAACAAGGTACAAATTTTTTGCCTGCCTTCTACTCAAGGTGCTACTATTATGTGGAAAATGCAAAAAAAATATGTGTTAAGTAATGATAATGAATGATTTAAAGAGACATTCATCTTTATATAATAAACTCAAGCACAAAATTATTTGTTGCTCAAACAATACACAAATTTTGTATGTGGGATGCATAGCCATCATCACTATTCAAACCTGTATAAGTTTAATATTGGGCAGACAGCTAACAAAAACTGGTTGTCTCTTTAAATTTTAATATAATATTTTAACCCCCATGCAGAATTTTACAAGCTGCTCACAAGATGACATGAAAGTTGTTAATATGTTTTAAAGCAACACACTCAAAATACGGGAAAACGGACTATAATGTAACGTTTTCCTACTATGCATTTTCCATTACAAACAAAAGAAAAACCCACAACTTTAGTTTCTGTCAGGCAGACGAAGTCTTTACCTGAACCCTAGGAACAAAAGGCGTTGTTCTTCTACTAAGGCTTTGGCTCTGGTAAGCAAAATTAAAGAAAAAGCAATAAAACAAAACCAAAAAGGACAACACGCTGGAAACTAAAAGACCAAAAGTAAAAACAAAGACACATAACTATTACTTTAAACACAGCTTTACACCAACAACATATTTATCTAACACAAAGTATTTTAATGCAATGCATAAATTAAATTTGCAAATCTGTTACCAAATCATATCAGAACACCCTGTGGTGGAAATTCTTGCCTTGGGGAAGTCAGCAGGAATTTTACCACTAATTCCCCCGGAGCAAGGATTTCTTTTTGCAGGTCTTTAGACAACATTTACAATAGACTTAGAAATAACATGTAACAAAAAGAACAGGTAGGCAAAGTGTGATTTAAAAGTGGGTTGAAAAGTTAAGCTTGATCATCTCTTTCAGGAAGATTGTACATGCATATTAAGAGAGAAACAAGTACAATTCACGCACTGACAGCTTTGGTTACTTAGGAAAGTGAGTAAAATAAAAGGTTTTCTCTTTTTTGCAACTTTAAGAGGCATGCCTATGAAAAGTCCTCCTAAATACTTTTAAAACAATTAAAAGTGAGTGCTCTCTGGTATTAACATTACATGGGGGAAGGTACAATGTATGTATTTCAATTCTCTAGCAATCATGACAGAAATGACATATGGTACACATAGAAAACCCTTGCATGAAATGGGATCTGGAGCATGTAGCAAACTGCATATATGGATGCATTTATAGTGTATTTTTGTGCTGTAGCTCTTCAAACCACATACAACCTTGCGGCCTCCAGTGGCTACATAAAGACTACATCAAGTACAGGCAACACAAATTCCTGGACTAGCTGCAAATTCCAAGCAATCACTCTCCACCTTCAGCTTAGGGCAACAGCTAATGGAGTGGCACAGAACTGGTACAGAGTAGGGAGCATGGACAGGAAAAGGAGCATTTGTTGATACCTCAGAGGGCTCCCTGAAGAGGAGCATGGAGTATGTCACAACAATCACAGCCATCAGACAGATTGGAATCTCCTTTACCTCAGCTCAGTTTCCCTCAGATTATTGATCTAATCCAAAATTATAGAAAGAAGCTACTACTCAATATTCACTTCCATTAGAAATGTACCCAAAGCATGGAAATAGACACTGTGATGATGTTTCTGCCACCCTCCTAGCTTATTTGGCATGTACAGATGCTGGAGAAATCTGTTCTATAAAATGTGTGACGTAATCTGTTTTTACATCAAAGCAAGAGGATATATAAGACAATCTGGCAGTCTAGATCATGGGTTTTGTCTGATGTGTTCCCTGTGCTCTCTGCAAGGTGCAGCAGCTGCTCTCTACCCGTCACTCTGCATGGGCAGGACTGCAGATCCGTGTTGTGGTGCCAGCATGTGACCTACTCACACACAATAAAGGTAGATCTTCAGCTTGCTTCTGCTCCATTTTACAAGGGAAAAACAAATTATCACAGGATATTGCAATCCTGAAAGGGAGAGAATCTCTCCCACCAAGCACAAAAGGTCCTCACCTGTCATATTCTGCCTTGGAAACAGAGGAAAATCAACACATTGTGTGCACTACCTAGAACTTTCTAGGTTTTAACGTTAGAGCAACAGCAATTTAATTGTATAGAGGTATCAAGGGGAGGAAGAAAAGGAAAAAGAACATGTGAAAGGGGGAGGAGAAGCATGTGTTGTACTTGATTTCATCCCCTCAATGCGCTGACATATATGCCCTTCACAATGTACAATAAAGGTTTTTTGGTATGCTGCAGCTTTTACAACTATAATTAATATAACTCTATTTTTATTGCTTTATAAACTGAATAGGTATGGAAAATATATTGAAGCAGTTCTGTGGTTCAAGTTTACACGGAAATAGATTAATTTTATAAATGACATTCCTTTTATGTTAGAATTTCCACCAGTACAAAAATTAAATACTGTGATTTTATACTTGTACCCAGTTACATGGTCTTATGTTATTATTCCCTAAACCTAACTATTGGAAAAGCATTTCAAGTTATATTTTTCATGCAGTATCAAAAAAGTAGCCAAAATGCAGTAATGAAGCTAAGAGCACCAACATACAAATAATACTTGTGACTTTTTCAAAATAATATTAAAGTAAAAACTACTCAGTGAAAAAAACACAGAAACAGGAACAAGACAAAGCAAATAACAAAAAAACTATAATTGCAATAACAGTCAGATACTCCCCTGAAAGAACAACATGAACAAAAAGTGCCATAGAAAAAACCTCAGATAATATAGATAAATTATATACTTTAGTAAGTTATAACACACAACAGCTTACTGTAGTTGCACATAATTTGTTCAATTAAATATGTACTTGGGCAGAATAATTATAAAAGTTAAGAAGATTTCCTGTCTATGTGAGATAGTTTACTTTGTGGACAACCCTGTTAGTCAGCTCTAGACTGACACTGTAACCTCCCCAGAAGAAAACAGTTTCACAGACCAATGCGAATACAGAGGAAAACATGGAAGACTGAACAGACAGCAAAAGACATCCCTGAATACTACAGAGGCATCACTGCAGCTAAACTGGGCAAAGCCATACCGAACATAAAGAAATCGATTCTAAAATACTATTAACATATAAAAGTCCTTTAAGGATCTAGAACACTGTCTGAATAAGAAAGCCTATATTCCAGTATTCATTCAAATACTTCACACCTCCAGCTGAACTATTCTATCTCCACTTCTGCCCACAGCTCTTGTATTTCAATGCCTATATTTCACAGTGACCACAGCTGCACTAACAGCAACCCTTCAGGACTACATGCTTCTGTCCAAAGGCACAGAAAATACAGAAAACACTTCCAAAATCTTGCCTTTCATCTGTTCCCTCAGATTCATCACACCTGCCTGAATTCAGCCACCATTACCCGGAATGTCACTGACCCACCGCTTCCACAAAGCACAGCATCCTGTCCTCATTTACTGCCAGGGTTCTGTAGTTATTTTCCTCTCTAGGCACTCACCATAAAGAGCACATTCACAACTGCATTCAGAATTTAGTATTTCCTTTCATTTCTACCTTACTCAGCTATTTTGAATGAATATGTGATCCATCAACTGTTCTGTTAGAAAAGAGCTGATTAAAACATGGAAAACCAAGATACTGAAGCACAACCATTTCATACCGTTCAAACTAAAATATTTTTTGTAACTTGAGGAGATTTTTAAAATTCAGTTTGTTAAAGGTCCAAAATTAGAAAATCTGATAGTACATTCTAATGTATCAAAACATCTCTGACTTTACAAACAAGATTTTCTCACTAATACTTCCAAAGTTTCAGAACTTTTAAAAATTGTAAAATGGTAAACCCAAATATTAAAAAGTAAAGGAAAAGCTGTTCATTATACGACCTTCAAGACACATAAAATCCAAATCTAATGTCACAAAATTTTTAATATTTCAAAACTAACTTAAAATTTCAGATCAAAAAGAAACTACTTTGATTGTTTTGAAAATACTCTTCCTGTAGAATACTTCAATTCTCATAAAATCCTCTATTTCTATAAATCCATATTAGCCAGTATATCTTGATGTGTCCAGTCAGATTCCATGTTGCTACCTATCGAGAGCCTCTTCAGACACTATGGCAGCCACTCTTGCTCGCAAAGCAAAAGGTTTAGTACTTGCCTTCCAAAGTCTGGACCCAACAGCAGCAGCAGCTGGGTTGTGCCTTTAACATGATTAACATGAAATACAGCTATTTCCAATGCTTCTTTAGCTGGGGAGATAAGCATCCAAACTTTGAAACTGTCTACGAATCTTAGATGTCTAAATTGCAACTTTAGAGAGTTACAGAGTATTTCTGACTTTAGTTTCACTCAGCTGGGGCTTTGTGTTCTCAGATCAGCTGCTCCCCGAGGGAAACACCAGTAATATGTATTAGGGAGTATTGAATGTAATTGCAAATAGTACATAAGGAAGTACCAAAAAAATATAAGAGAGATTTCTGAATGTCTCTTAACATTATTTGGTTTCCTTAGATCGAAAGAAAATTTTTAGAATAGTCATTTATATATTGAAACATTAAAAAAATAAATAAAAATAGGAATTATGCCTTCTTAAGTTAAACACTGAATTTACATGCCATTCTGAGAAATAAAACATTTGGGTTTCTGTTATTCTCAATAAATTAGAATATACCTCAAAATTTCCCAATACTATAACTATATACCTCAAACTTCTGTATCCTATCAAACCACTAAACCAAAAGACTTACTGACTTTACTAAAAAATTCCTAAAAAATCCTAATCTTAAACTCATGAAGATTTTGATCTGAAACTGAGAAAGTGAAAAAGTCAGTTCTATGTGGTTCCTATTTGTACAATTACTCCATAGTGTATGTGCATTGGTCATCTGAGCAGCCACCTCTGGATCTTGAATTTCATGTTGGGAGCTAGGCACCAAAACTTTTTGACAACCTAATCTTTTATGAAGTTTAGACAAAAGAAATTTCTTTTTTCCCTGTCTCCACTATCAACAATTCTTACTGTCTTGTAAAAATAAGAGGGTTTTTAGAAACTTTGGTCTGTGTATTTTGACAGTTCATATTCCCTTGTCATTCTATTTTTGCAAAGCACTCTGCACTCTACAGTAAAGATTTTAAGTTTTCCATTTATCCAAAGGATTGAATCTTTCAAAGTAGTTAAGTACAACAGCTACAGAAAATAAAAGAATTATATATTGTAAATGGTTGGTCTGATGAGCAAACAAATAACGTCTCATGCACTGCAAAATGGAGCCAACATGGCCACTGAAGAGACAGAAAAATATTCTTTCTCTCCTCTATCAATACCATAAACCATTTCTGTGAGACCTAGAAACAGTCTGCTTGGATTTTATGCATATTTTTATGGTACACTCAACATATACAACTTGAAAGGAACATGAATGTGACATTTCCAAACTTGTCTAACACCAGTTTTGCACTGCTTCCATTCCATTTGCCTTTCTTTTTCAATATGTCAGGCTACAACTGAGCACTTTTGAAAAATCACACTTTGGAATGGTAAATAACATGGAACCGTGCACAAACCCCAACTTCTCCAGTTTATTTCAAAAAAAGTACCCTTTAAAGAAAACATTCACATAATGAATTTCCTTCTCAATGAAAGTGAAGAACAAAATTGAGTAACACTGGTACAAAGAATACAACATGAGTAAAATATCAGAGGGATATCTGGGGAGGTTATATCTGAAAGTTAGTGCATAAGAAATAAGCAATAGTAATGTCCAAGCACACAGGTAATAAAATCTACCCACTGTACATGTAGATGGGGCAGTTGAAAAAATGTTTACACTCAACAGCACAAACATAACTGGAGGCCAATATCAGACCTTTCTGGAAATTTGACTCTAGCTTACATGTATACACCAAATTCAACTTATATAAAATTTCCAAAAGCTAAAAAAATGGAATACGCTTATGAAACTCTGGTCCTGCTTAGACTGAGATATACAGCATTAAACAAAAAATGTAGCTAGTGTAACAAGAAATTTCTGTTAGAGGTAGCTAGCACTACAGTAAGAGTTGCATATGCTGCAAAAAGCACAACATTAATATCAATGAAATGTTTACATACTGAGAGTTGTCCAGACAAGAATTGTGGAACATCCCTTAACATGCCAGGACTCATAGGAGAAGTCACTGAAATAGAAGGTCGGTCCATTTTTTGAGATTCAAATGAACTAGAACCTGTAATTATAAACAAAAGTATTTTATAAACAGTAGCAGTTATGAATATTTTACAACATTCTTTAAACAAAAATTGCAGAAATATAACCAAACATGCAGTAAAGTTGTGATAAATATCGCTTTTTTTAATCTATTTAAAATTACCAAATAATGATACTCAATCTTTTGGTGATCAGATGCAATCAGGAGCTTTTATTTATAGAATGGAAAATAGTTTATTCAAGTATTTCTGACTGTAATTATGTCAGTAAGTTGAAGGTCCAAAAATAAACACTTTACTGTGGTCAAATGAATTCAGTCTCCTGACTTATTATCTTCTACAATCAGTCTAATTTTTAATTAGATTTTTACAAAAATATCAAGATGCTTCTTATGGTTTTTGTGCATTTTCTTTCAAATTTATAAAGTCTGAAAATGGTCAGAGGACAAGTTTTGACATAGAGCAAAACACAGAGCAAAAGTGAAGTATTTTTATAACTACAAAAAACAATCCACATCTCACAAAACATAAAATTCATTTTAAGAATTGGTCAATGAGCAAAACGTCATTGAAGGAATTTTTCATATTATTATAATCGAGCTTATGCCACTTCATTTATTCATGGCTTCTATTATAATGGAGTCCTAAAATAATGTAAAAAATAACTCCAGGCTGAAATCCATCTTACCAGATCTAAGCCAAAGAACAAGTTATTTTTCCCTACAGGAAATATGGGTTTAGTCAATTTAAGTAGCGCTGAATGGCTCTAATAAAGTAAGAGTATTCTGAGTTCAAAGTAGCTATCACTCAGGCTGTAAACAAAGAACATTTCTTTCCCATTTTTAGTTTATAAAATGCAATTGAAATGCAAAGCAAGAAAACAGGAAATTTAAAATTGCTATTAATGTTCTTATATGTTAGTTAGAATTATACTTTCTTCAATCAAAACCCATCTAAGCTTATAACCAATGTCGAACCTAAATCACAATATCCTGATTTTTGATAGCTTTTCTTTAAACGAAGGTAGATAGGTAATACAGTAAGATGACATATTGAGACAAATATGAGCAAAGAGACAAGAGCTATACTGACTGTAGAGGACATTTTTCAATCTATTTGTGCTTACATAAAAGAGAGAGGAGATTTTCCTACCCCACATTTGAAACTTACTGGACTCCAGCTGTGCATGTGTGCTGTCGGGTATTCTGGGAATGTCCCTGAAATCAGGAAAATTAAGACAGGCTGATCCTTTATCTAATGAGCATATTTAAATTTCAGTTACACTATAATACTTCCCAATCCACCATGGAATGCCTCAGGAAAGGTGTATGATCTGCTGGCTGGTTTCAGCCACTGGGACGATTATCTGTTATCCAGTATAAATAATTTCAGTGTCAAATTAAATCCCACAGAACAGATTTGGTGGCTACAGGAGACAGACTGCACAGTCACAAATAAAATAATTCAGTAAATAAAAGAACAATCTTAGAGTTAATGGTAGACAAAAACTGTGAGTAGTAGATTTTACAAGGACATTATCCATTAATTAAATTTACTGGACCTTCACTCAAAGATACTCGGCTGCCAATAATGGTTATCCCAGTACATTCTTTACTGTGCTTGAACCACAAATTTAATCAATCTTACCTTTTCTATAACCAAATAAATTGTATAAGTTCATTTGGCAAAATTGCATACTTTCATTTGCAGGACATGTTGCAACACCTGTATTAAATTGTGTACAGAGCCATGTAATATTAAAGCACTCAATCACATCCCCCCAAGCAAAGGAACATGTTCTTCCTCTGAGGGGAAAACATTACTGTATGCTAATAAAAACTATCAATATGCTAATAAACAATCTCAGAGGTATTTGAGCAAAACCAAGCAAGCTGAAGAGCACCAGTTCCGAGTGCAGCAATATCAACATCTAAAATCCTGTTGTGTATTTCAGTGCAGTTGTTTTCCCAAGGCTGCAGTGAGGGCCAAGGGGCGGCCACAGTGAGGAGAGGTCAGGGCTGCCCCGTGCTGGGCCGAGACGGCTCCTTGGGTGCCTCTGTGATAACACATTTAATAAAGGTAAAACAGCTGTGCAGCAGCTGTGAGAGAAAACCACGAGGAAAAAAGCCATGAGAGAAACACCCCTGCAGACACCAAGGTCAGGGAAGGAGAAGGAGGAGAAGGACTAGCTGCAACTCCCTTTTCCCATGCCATGGACTGCTTGGTGTAGAGGGAGGCAGAAAACCCAGGTAAAAAGGAGTGAATTTGAGCCTGGGAAGAAGAGAGGCTTCAGTTTTGGTTTTATTTCTCACTATCCCATTCTTTTATTAATTCCTAATAAATTAATCTTCCTCAAGTTTGTTTTGCCTATGATAGTAACTGCTGAGTGACTCATGAGCTTTTTTCATCTTATTTCTTCCCTCAGTCCTGCTGAGGAAGGAAATGGAAAGAGCAAGTCTTTGGTGCTCAGTCAAGGTCAACCCACCACAAAGGTAAATGAAAAGGAAGGGAAAATGAAAAATGTTTCAGTGATATCCACTGTCTCATACAATGGAAAAGTCAGTATGATATATAAATAATTTATCTATTTCCTTTAGAAAATTTTTTCTAGAATACCTTAAGTATACCTTTCACAAACATTTTTCAAGACTCACTAGAAACAGCTTTACTAAGCAGACTGAGGAATCTTTCTGAGTTGATGCACAGTATCCAATAACTGAACCAAATAAGAAGGCATGCAACTGCTCTAAGTGCCCACTACAGACAAGGAAAAATCTCTGTTGTTAACACCCAAAACTTGTGAGAAACTCACAAGCACTGTTAGAGAAGCAAATATTTGTATATTTGATATATAGAGAATTTATAATGGGATCCAATACTCGCCTAGTAATTGACTCAGAAATACACTCTTGTGCCGAACTCATAAATTCAAAAAATATCTTCTACCATATGAGTCTGAAAAGAAAACCTTGAAAATATATATATATATATAAATATATACAGCACATAAATCATTCTGAACAAAGTGAATAAGAGTTTTTCATAGATAGCCGAAAAAATAAACTTGAGAGCTTTGAACAGTATCATTTATGCTCCTAAAGCATACAGATCCCCATATTTCATGGTACTGTGAATGGTATTTCTTAAAAGGAACTCTCACTGAGATGAACAGATGGAGGACAAGTAAAATTAGTTTTACAATGACTCTTTGCATAATAAGTTATGTTCCACTGCAAACTGGTTGTATAGAGTAATTATTAAAATACAGTGCATTATTTCTTCCAAATTCAAAACAGAAGAAACCATGAAAATAACATGCATTTTAAGTTATTTATTTCTGAGAATTAGAAAGCAGAAAATAGGTAAATTCTTGTGTAGAAGGGACCACCAGCTCACACTGATTGGCAACTTGGCCACCAATTTTTATTTTAAGATGCAAAAAGTGGTAAATTGCATGACAAATTGGCATGTTTCGTGTTGGGTTTTTTTTAGAATGGTTTTCAATTTTATCTGCCTTGTCAGCTTAGCTTGTCATCTTCAGTCTTCACCGCACACAGCCCATAATAAAAAGTAAGGACTGCGTTTACTGGAATTTGGTTTTGTACTCAGAATATCAGGATGTGACAACAGGTTCTCAGCTAAGTTAATTGCCAGTAACTGAAGATTTCTTGCACGATTCAATGTGTTACCATGAAATCATCAAGAAATTCTCTTTATAAGTAATAAGATTTATCTCAATGCAAAAGTGAAATCCTTCAACTGGGCATCAATAATTCTAATTAAAATAAATACCACTTCTGATATCTGGTAAATATGAACTTTTAAAGATTTTACATACAGTGAAACTTTTTTTCCCGGAACAGAACACAATCTTATGAATTTATGTTTCCTTGGACAAGCATAGGGTATTAATTTCTATTGTCCATTTGATTATGAACTGAAATCTCCTAAACTGAAAAAAGTAATACAGTCTTTCCAGCTCATCAGCTCTAATCTCATGAGAAATGTTTCTGACATTATGTTGCTAATATCAAACTCCAAAGAGTTACACATTCCTAACCACAATCTGAAACCTACCAATTTGCAGGAAGTATTCATCACTGAGACTCTATAACATCTACTGCAAAAAGTCACTGGGAATCAAATACACTGAACAACTCTTTCATCACTGATCTAGCTCAGTTCTTCAGACTATGATGCAAGTGGTTAATGCAGAAAAAGGCATCTTGAGACCACATCACTTTGTTGAAGGAATTATAGATGAGCTGCTCTAGTGACAGCAACATAACAGATGACATGATGATAAGGAAGCTGAACAACAGACAGCAAATATAATAGCACAAGAAATAATACAGAAGATTTTACACAATGAAGAGAACGCAGAAAGATCTTAAAAAATGGGTATTTTCAAGATGTGAGTGAGCTGTTCCTTGAAACCTGCTATAAATTTCTGTTTGAGAGATACTGTGAAAGATTTGTGTATGAAATTGAGAGCTCCTTTTCTGAGACAAGTAATGTAGTCTGTCCCTTAGCATTACTATTATAGCCACACCTCCCAAGTTATGTAAAAGTTTATAATGATAGTACAGATGATATAGTCTTTACCGTAAAGGGGTTGCAATTCCATATGTATGCAGGACATAACCTCTCATCTCACTGACAAGATAAAGCAATTTTTATTATCAAGTTTGTTTAAAATTGTCATACCAAATTCAGTTCCCACACACTAAGTTCCTAACACAATAAGCTCCTATTATAGCTGAAACCATAACAGTCATTCTCAGTGAAATGGCAATCTCAGATTATACAGTTCTAGATTCTTTTAGAACTTCTTAATTTTTAGTAGTTATGTTGCACATGTTTTGTTATATTAAGGTAAGGTGCATCTTATACAAAATAAAGGGATAAATATATTTATTAGAATATAATTATAGAATTCTAAAACGGTCCAGGTTGGAGGTGATCTTGAAAGATCATCTTGTCCAACCTAACATGGAAAAGGGAACCTAGGTGATATTACCTATCACCCTGTCCAGTTGTGTCCTGTACATCACAATAAATTCTGGGGGGAAAAAAGAAAACTCCTAACAACTATAAGCATCTTCAAAATCAGTGATAAGCATTTCCTTAGGGTGTAGGAACTTGGAGGAAGAAGAACAGGTGAAGAAGGGGAAGTACTCACAGTCTAATACAACAAAGCAACTATTGCCGTGCAAGAAAAAATTAAGTTTAGACATTGAGAAGTAGGTTTGAAGGTTAACAAAAATGGACAGTGTACAGCACCATAGAAAAAATCCCACACAGTTCTAACTATTCATTCAGATATGTTCTGTGTTAGATAACAAACAATAATTTAAAAGATTCCATAGATGAAGATGATGTGAATGTGGATTTGAGACTTTCCAAAGCATATTGATTTTTTCATTAGCATACTTTATTTCACACAAAATTCTACATTGCAGACTCTCAATAAATATAGTTCATCATCAGTTCATAGACCAAATATGATCTTATAATTTTAGGTAGGTATTATAAAAAATGGGAATGGAGAAATCAACAGTCAAGAATTACAACAACAAAGAGTATAACCACCATTTCAGAGCCAATATAGGCTGGCTCACCAACTGAAAAGCCAGAGAAGGGAACCTATTTTTAACCATAACAGCAGATGATGCCTAAGACTGAGAATACAGGATTTCACACCAGCTCTTTTTACTCACTGGCATGATCTATCATTCTAGCTACACTTTTGGTTTACATAATTTTGCATAAGATTTTCCTGTTTATAATGTTTATGAATGTTTTATATACTCCATCCTAAAAGTGAAATTTAGCAACACTTTTATCATATTTAATACAAAAAATTCATTAAATTACTTACCCTATTGGTCTTGAAACTACAAGCTCTACTTGTGGCTCAGGTTTGGATTCTAAAATGATGTTATACACCTCCTCAAAGGTGGCTCCTTGTAGTAGCCTTCCATTCCATTCTAATACTTCATCACCTGTAAGTTAAGTAACAACACTCTGCTTAGGAAGTCTGCTGTGGACATCACATACAATGACAATTTAAGCCATTCTACTGTCAGGTTTTTGGATTGTGAAACCCATGTTGTAGTAGAAGTTTGGAGGAAAAACTCTTCATGCAGGAAAATCCCCAGTATTAAAGGTTTTCTGCATTTCAGCTTCAAATATGTAAAGTTCTGTGAAACAATAATTTAATCAGTAGGACCCCCTATTGAGTCAGATGCTGCTTTCAGAAATTCCAACATGTTCTTTTGAAAATTCATATCTTAAAAACATCATATCTCATCAACTTACTGTTTTGAAGATCCAGGTACTTTCACAAGTTTACAATTTAAGGCTCAGATAGTTCTCATATTAATAGTTAATATTTCTTGAACATTCTCCTATCTAGTAATCTACAGTTTGCATGTTGGAATAGAAGCAGCTTCCAAGCCAAGGTGGTTCTGTTCATACATTTGTAATAGCTTTGGTTTGCTCTAAATAAAATATACACCACAAAATTACTGGGGATGAGATCAACAGAATATTATTTTAAGTATAAAAATGAGCAGAAATGTTAAAATATTTTTTGAAGAACATGAGAATATATATTTCACAAAAGCAGCCGTCTAGTAACTGTGGCAGGTTGAATTCTGCAGTATTTCATCACATCTATTTAACATAATTTCACATAAAATTAATCTTGCTCTCTTTTTATCACCTTCATAAAAGCAACTCAGCAGTATAGATCCATAGTAGACACATACCTGGTCTAAGATGCCCCACTGTATCAGCTAAGCTTCCTTTTTTAACTTTGGTGATAAATGCGCAGAGTCGACCTGATTCAGTCATCTTTCCTCCTACTACCTGTTTAAAAGAGGAAGTATTTTCATAGTATGAAAATTACTTTAAATTATTTAAATATTGTGGCAATAGAAAATAATTCAGTTTTTTCCTTGGGTTTTATGTAGCACAGGTAGCACATATACACTTGAAAAAATACCACAGAAATTTGGCTATGACAGGTTATTTTTGTAGCTGATCTGGCAACTTGTACAATCAAAAACAATGCATAGAGAGAATGATAAAGATTTTAAATTTTAGCAAATACGTGTATAGTATCTCATGGTATTATAAGTTACCACCCAAAACAATGTAAATTATTGGTCATTAGACTGCTCACCTCAATATTTTTTAAACTGGAAAAAGATATATTAATATAACAGAACTCAGGATGTCCACACTAAGCAATGAAATTCCCTTTGGCTTGGCAAATTGGACGAAAATACTTGCCACACTGAAAATTTCTCTACAGGGAACTTCAACAGGTTTGACCTTAAATATTTGTCTTAGTATCAGATTTACATGTCAGAATCAGTCATAACTGAACAGTCTTTAGGTTCTTAAGGTTTCTTAACAGTCTTCATACTGAAATTTAAAATTTGTAGTATTAAATCCAGTTTCGCTTACTTTCAATATGTAAATATTTTAAAATTCAGGTCACGAATATCTGTTGAAAATCACTCTTTTCAGATGCCTATTGAGATTAAAAAGTAGTTACTCTTGAATCTGAGCTATTAATGA
Source organism: Pomatostomus ruficeps (assembly GCA_013400735.1). Taxonomy (NCBI): domain Eukaryota; kingdom Metazoa; phylum Chordata; class Aves; order Passeriformes; family Timaliidae; genus Pomatostomus; species Pomatostomus ruficeps. The sequence continues at coordinate 5,296 of VYZT01014750.1, read as the reverse complement.
ATCTCACTGAAGAGTTCATCTTCATAATATGAGATTTTGGAAATTTTAACAGAAATGTTTAAACAAGAAGTGCTTCTTAATGGCACTGTTAATCTCTTCTCTTACATTTTCTGACAATAGACAAAAATAAACGTATAAAACTTGATGCTCAGCTGGTTTCTCCCCTGATTTCAAATAAAATTATTTATTAATTAAATAAAAACTTAAAATAGTTCCAAAACATGTTATGTAATATATAACTACAATGATTCATAGGGTGTGACTAGAACCTCATCTGGATACCTTAGGTGAAGTAAGAGTCATACTAAGTAGAGAACAGAAAATTTAAACTTCTTAATAAATTCTCATGGCAAGGATACGGAATCAAAATAAATACATGTGCGTTTCTTTCACTGTGTATAGTTTGTTCTCATTCTTGTACTAGTATTTCTGGAACTGCAAATAATAATATCACACAAAACTGAGATCAATATATGAGCTAGAAATAATTCATAATGTGTTTAAAGAGCACTGCAATCATGAAAAAGAGGTTCACACATGAAAAAAAGAAGTGAGTACATGATTTTGGGATAAAACCCAGTAATATTAAACAATTTTCCATTTTGTGTTTTTAAAATGTGGCAAATCAAACAATCAGACGAAACAAGAGAAAAATTCAGAAAGAGGAAGTTCCATTGGCATACTCTGATCTGGATTGAAATGCATTAACTCCCAGATGTTCCCCAAGTCTTCAAGAGAGAAAATTTATTTTTAATTATTCTTCTCTGTCTTGGGAAATAGAAGTTATACCATGGTGCAATGCTCCATACTGAAAACACAGACAGGCCCTGGCTTGCCTAGCAAGGGTGCAATTTGTACTTTGCTAAGAAGACATTCTCGGAAAACTTGTGAAAAAATGCTTAGTCTTCAGAAAAATACAATACTTTCATTCTGCCAAGGACCCTGTAAAATTACTCTAGGTAAATGAATATAAAATGTCTATATCGCAATTATGAGAATGATAAGGCATTATCAATATTGGTATGCATACACTATATAATATGAGAATCCTTTAATTATAAAGCTAATTTAACTGAGAGAGTTGTTAGTTTCAAAATTATTCATCACTAACCTTCAGTCCAAGCATTGCTCCTGAATCTCTAGGCACACTTCCATCTTTTAGTCGTTTATTTAACAAAATCCGACCAATGAGACGATCTCCATCTTTGGATGGTTGCCAAGTTACTGGATGCTATCATATGATGTT
>VYZT01014741.1:155064-190765 GCA_013400735.1 Pomatostomus ruficeps | reverse complement strand
ACTTAAAAAAACCTAACATGTCTTTAGAGTAAAAGCTGTGTGTCATGGAAGACTATATAAACTGTATTGATGGAAGCTATACAATGCACAGAAGCACACAGCTACCTGCTTCCTGTGGTCATTGTCTTTTTCTCATACACTGGGAAAAATACCATTCTGCCAAGATCTGAAGTTTTAATACTTTCTTTGTGGGGTTATGACTCTTTTATGTGGAATTCAGAAGCTGAAACATAAGTACACAAGATCTACCTGCATCTTTTGACTTGAATTTTGTAAAATTGGCATGGGACGAAACCCTTTGGTGAACAAATATACGAGGGAGATGGGAAGAGATTGATCAATTGATTACTTTTTAAACAGAAAATGTAAGAAAGCACCTTCCCTGGCAAGATAGAACTTAATAATACAAACCCTTTCAGATCTCCGTAGCTGAAGTTCTTTCTAATGAGACTTGATTTGGGGAAAATATCAAACTTTTCTCACTGCACAGTGACAGCATTCCTATCATATTTTCCTATTGAATGAGCAGGAAATATATGAACACCAGCTATGTGGCTGCATCAATACACTCTTTGACACAGCAATTCATGCAGAAATGTGGCAGAAAGTCTAAAGATCAAGTACTTCAGTTTTAAAGTTTTTAAATTTAATTATTGGGAGCATAACATAGTAAAATAAAATACGGCCTTATTTTAAAAGAAGTACTGGAACTGTGTTGTTGCGTAAACCTGATATCATCGATGTGGGCATACCCTTCACTAGCAAAGCCAAGGCAAAGGTCAGATACTGCAGTTCTTTGTGCAGAGAGGACATCTTTCTGACTTTAAAGCATCTGTCACAGTATGGCCACCAGGCCTGAGGGAGTTATTTGAGACCTACTGAATTACAAGTAACACAGTAATATTAGACAACACTGTTTCTCATTAATAGAAGTGCTAAGGGGGAAATACTAGGCTTGCTCTGCAGTTACATAGCGATATTAAAAAAATTAGCAGTCTGAGTGAACTGCATTGTCACACTCAATAGTCCACAAAATACTGCTCCACACAAAAAACCCCTGCACTGCTAACAGAGCACTTTATAAAAAATTGTATCTAAATAAAGAACACTAATGGTTCACATGAATTCTTAAATTGTATGTAATATTTAATGACAAACATGAGACTTTATACAAGGTCTGAGAAACATGTAACTATTTCCTAAACTCAGGTTTTGTGTTTAAACTTCCACAAACTGGTTAAAAAAATTCAAAGTACCTCTTTCACCACAATCGCTTCATTTCCAGATAGTTTGCTAGGTGGTTGTTGCATATATTTTAAGTGCTACATTTTAAAAATAAATGTGAAATGGTAACAGTCTGATTCCCAGCTGGGTAAGTTATGTATAAACAATAACTCAAAAAAGTACAGCCTGATGTTTGCATTATCTTTAAGCAGGCATATAAATCCAAAGTGTACAAACTTAAAAATATTTCCATTTACAGAGCTTTTCCCGAGAATGTTCCTGTTAAGTGAACGAGACAGAGATGTAGAAACAGATGGAATTTGTTTGTGCTGCTAAATAAGTAGTTGTGGTGTTTTCCCCACTTAAGTTATACTATTTCCAGAACCAGGATCACACCAGAACAAAGAAAGTCTTACTTATTTTCTGCATAGGCTGAAGCTAAAATATTGATCTATCACCCCAAGCAAACCAACACATGCCTGCTATGATCCCAAACTTTTAGTTTGGAGTAACAATCTCTACTTATCTAAGCAAAACTGCCACTGTTCTGGGAGCCATGAAGCTCAGACACGCTTTGCATACCTAACCCAGCACGATACTGTAGAAGTGACTGCATCCTCTTCTGTGTCACGTGGTCAGGAAAAAGTACAATTTAGAAAGCTGACGGGCCATACTAACTGAGACCAAAGGTTTATCCAGTCTGACGTGCAGTACCCAGGAAGTTCCAATGTTGGAAGCCCAGGGAAGGGGTCAAGGTGCATGACCCCTGCCTGGACAACCTCTTTCCTCACTCACCTTGTGGTGGACCATGGATCAGGCATTTCCCAACTGGGATGCCCTCTCCTCTCTTGCATTTTTATCTCTCATTCAGTAAATTAATTTGATGCCACCTGACACATATTATGAGCAGTGGTGAACAACTTCTTGACAGTGCACCTTCTCTATATGCCACTCCATTTATACAATCATCTCTCTATATATCCCTCCTATATATCCCTTCCCTCTTAATCCTGGCTGAAAAATTTCTGTCCATTACCCAGTTCCTTGCACTCATTCCTTGCACTGAGCTGCTCCAGAGCTTTCATTAACAGCACCAGAACTGTGTTCTGCTACTGCATTTTTAGGGAACAGGGAATTATAATCACACAGAGAGTCATAAATGTACCTAGGTAGAGAGATGATTTGTCTCAATCTCTATTCCTTTCCTAGTAAGTCCTTCAGTCCAATTTTCTTTTCTGAACACTACTGAGTTTGGACTTTTTATTGTATTTTTACAAAGCAGTAACACTTGCCCATCATTGGGAATGTCAGCTCAGAACTGTTTTCCCGATAGGTGCATTTCTTTTTACTTATCAACAATAAGCTTCACCTCTGAGTTTAATGCTTAACCACTCACAACTCTACTTCTGACATAATTAATTTAGCTTATCCTTTCATTGCCCTGCATATTTTAGCATCACCACTAACTTCGCCAATTCTTTCCTTTTTTGTATTATGACCATCTAAAAATATGCTGAACAACACAAATAGGAAGTTGTGGGACACCACTGATGAGCTTCCTCCACTGTGAAAATTGACCATTTCTTCTTACACTTTGTTACTTATTTTATGAAAATGTCTTCTCTAGAGCCCCACACAGTAACTTAATTTTTTGAAAAAACCTCTGCTGAATGCAAATCTGTGAAATCTTCTCCACATTTACTAAACTTGTTAATTTTGCTTAATTAAAGAGAGGTTCAAAGTTGCATACATCAAGAAAAATGCAATGGATTGAATTAATTAAATGAAGGGTATGAAGTGCAGCTATATCTTCTAGACACTGACTAGTATCTATTTCCCTGAATATTTCCTTATAAATTCCTTTTCAGCCTCCAAACAGATTTGAGCCACACAGCCTCAAGATCTAGTGTATGAATGCATACAGTTTTTAATTTATTTATCTTAAAGAGAACCTTTGCTGACACCTAGCAGATAAATGATTAATTGCACTTCTTACCATCTTTGTGGAGGCCCTACAGCTGATATTTTAGAGCCCAAAATGAAAAGTTTATCCAGATAGAAAATAGATGGCACTCATTTGCATAAAACCCCCCACACTCACAAAGTAAACAGACGTGCCAGTTACAAGCATAATAAAGTATTACCTAAAATTACATCTTTGGACACAGATATCCTCATTTGTGTAATTTTAAACATCTGCTCAACTCTTAATAGATAATAGCCTTAAGACACAAAAATAAAAATCCATGCAATGCAGGAAAATATTATATAACTTCAGAGCCCTGAGAACTTACTAGACAGGAAGCTTTACTACTCACAATGCTAGAGAAGGGCCTCCTTCTACCCACAGAATAAAATCATCCAGTTACATAGGATGAAATGAATTAAACCAAGTGAAGGAACTCTAATATAACCAAATTTATATCGTTTTATTTAATGCACTATCATGGTCTGTGCACCCCTGCTCCTTCTATAGCTTGACAGGGAGTCTGGGAACAGGTCCAAAGTGGAAGGCTGCTCATGGCAGGACCACCCCTTCTTCTATCTTCATACCCAGCCCTGATGTTTTTTGCCACCACTGGTTTTCAGTTCAGTTCTTACACTTTCACACTGCAGCAATGACAAAACATTAATGAGAAAAACCACCATTTCCACATTTCCATCCTGCTTCATCATTCTCTGAGTTTAGGGCAAAACACAACTGACTCACCCTCTGCAAAAGTTCTACTCTGATTTTTTAGTTCCCCTGATCCTGAGCCACAACTTTGACAACTAATTCCTGTTCCAGTGATGTAGTTCTAGGTTGAAACACCATTTCTGACTCAGGAATCATTCAGTCCCAATGGAGAAAGGCTGGAAGAGTGGAAGAGTATCAAGAGTACACACCTGCTTTACCCCTGCACTCTTCTCCCCTGATCTTTTACTCACTCACGGAGAAATAACACGAAGCTATTTGGGGTTTTGGTCCAACCTAATACACTCATTCTTGTGGCATCTGGGGATATACAAACAGCAAGTGTTTCACAGAGGTTTCAAACGTGATGTACAACTCTATTGACTTCTCTAAGCTACCCCACCTCTCTCATTTTTAGCAATACATTCCTATAGGAAAATTTTACAACTATTCTTTGCTAATTGAATCACCTGCAGTATAGATAATATTATCCTCAAAAGTATGTTTTAATTGTATTTTTCCCTCAGCTATAAATTCAGTTTCACTTCAATCTTTTTATCTGTCTACCCCACAACACTATTAAAGAGGAAAAATTATTCCTTTTAGTGGAGATGGAATAAAAGGTGGTGTTTTGGTGGTAATTTTTTTTTCAATAGGAGGCATATAAGGATATTCTTAGAGATTGCAGAGTCATCTTGCATCATGGCACAGAAAAAGATGATCACTCCTCAAAGAAAGACTTGGTCCAGGTAACATTACAGAATTTCTTGCATTTATTTCTTTGCAACAACCAACACTTCAAAATCTTTGAGGTACTTCTGTCCCTTTCTTCAATGACTTAAGGATTAGCTTTGCTATATACAAGTTTTTGATTTCACTACTTCAGCTGGGATATTCACCCACCCAGAAGGCTTCTGGATATCCTGGTTGCTTGACCATACTGGAAATTCACATGAAAGAAAACATATCAATGAAATTCTCCAAATGACAAGTGATTCTTTCTGAATTCATAGCTGTTCAAACGCTACCTTGCTAAGACTGAAACATGTTTCTTGCGACAAGATCATGTCAAAGGATGAAATTTCAAAAGCACTTATATAATCTGAAAAAAACAAGCCCTCCTGAACCATGAAATGAGGTGCAGGTTTCTACGTATCTTCCTTTCACAGATTACTCATGAAAATCTGAAAATCCCACCTGAAAAGACATAAGACTGGAATTTTTAAGAGGTCTAAGCTGCTCAACTCTGAAAGCCATTGAGGATTGAGCACTGACTCCTTCAGGGTCCTTTCTGAAAAAATCTCAACCTATATCTTTTAAGCTGCCACAGGTAAAAGCTTACAGCAGCTACAAACGATGGCTTGACAATGGGGAAAAAAAGATGATAAAGATGGCAATAGCAGTGGTCGGAGGTAATGCTGCTGCATCTTCCTACAGACCTAGAGAGAAAGCAGCTTTTGATGGTAGCCTCAGAAGCAGCTTAATCGTCTGCACTGGGGCATGAAGCAGCTGCAGCATGGACTGTAATAAGGGAGGAAACAAATCAGGAGGAATAAAATGAAGGAAAACAGAAAAAGTAGACCACCATCTAATCATTTCCTGAGTGGAAGAGAAAGAATTATCAAGATGAAGAAAGCTTTAAGTCAGCATCTTTCCCCTAAATGCAAAGAGAGGGGATTTGAAGCTGAAAAATACCACCTTACCAACCTACTGCATTTAGTCCCCTTCCCTTGGACTCTCACCTGATAATTATGTGAAGGGGAACCAATCAAATGATCCAATAATGCTTGGCCTCCTCAAGCCTAATTTCACCAGGAAACAGACACAGGAAGTAAAACCACCAAGATACCAATTACAGTTCTAACTGGTCCACAAAAGGTACAGAAAAACTTTTCACTTTAAAGGAGTACTTCACATGAAGGTTAGCTTCAAAGAAGCAGCTCTAAAGCCAGAACTTTTTACCATTTCACCGAACTTTATATTTTTGAAAATGTTTTGGTCTGAAGTTTTGAAGCTTTATTCATCTTCTAGAGTTGAAAGCCTTGTGAACAATATAATTATTTTGGGTTCACAACATAGAGTCATAAACTTTGGTGCTGCCTTTAATTTTGTCCATCTCCTGCCTCTCCTCACCAAAAGCAATGCAAGGACAAAATTAAATAAAATGTGTTTATATATTAAATAGTTTTAAATTATATATAGTTTTAATTGTCCCATGGCTGCCAGAAGCTAAACTGGCATCAGTGCATTCAATATACAGCACACATTGCACATGCATCCACACACACATAAAGAAGCAGACACCTGGCTCTTGCAGAAACTTTGGGCAACATTTGCAAAACAGAGTAGAAAATAGGAAGTTTGCAAAACAGAGTAGCATTAAAGTAATGTGCAGTTTGGCTGAGGGACCAAAGACACTTTGAATGAAGACAGTTCAACACAATTGCAATTTGTTTTGTAGCGTTATTCCAGCTTACAGTTATAGAAATACCAGGTATGTTGCCATATCTTGAATTTTCCTCCTCAGTCTTTCAAGTTTTGTTCCATTATTTGTAAACAAGCAATACACTTCACTCTATTTTACATATTACTGCATTCTGATCCCTAGTTACGGTCCCCATGTGGAACACAAGTTTAACAACACTACAAAAAGAGACAGTTGCTTGGCCTTGCCTTTGTACCCAAAGAAGCTCCCTGTTGGTAGACCACAATCTTCCACCAGTCCAGAGAACTCACTTGTTACTGGAGTAAAACCACAAGGCTCAAATGTACCATGTCACACATTCACAGGAGAGTGACAACAGAAACTTGGGAAAGGGACTTCTCTACAGCATCTAGCAGGAAATGAAGTGGACTACAATGAAAAGCTCAGATTTAGCCACTAATACCTGAAAGAACAGCAAAAGGCCAATGACGCATTTCTTTCTCCGGGTATGTCCTTTGGTCCCCCAGTTCCACCCACTGTGGAAGTCTTCAAATTAAAAATACCTCCCCTAGACCTCCCATGTAAAGAAGAAAACCCCATGTTCCGCACACATATCCATTATATTCAAATGTGTCTAAATGTCAATGTATTTCCTTTCAAACACTCTCCTCCAGTCTACCAAACCATTAGGATCTGAGCAATAAGATCCATCAGCTGTCCAGTTAAACATCCACTAAAAGGGACAATATTGCTGATACGATCTTTCCAGTCCTTCTGCCAAGTTTGCTACCACAAAGGCTGAGTGTATGTGTTGGGATCACTGTGCTCTGTAATGAGGAGGGAGCACTGGTAAGAGGGACAACTGTCTCCTTTTAGCAATCTTGTTTCGAGCTGAGGAGGTGGAAGGCTGAGCAGCTTTCCTTCCACTCCCAGCCATCTGTTATAAAACCTCAGTGAGGACATTTCTACATCAGCAATTATTGATAAAACAACAGTACTCTGACACGATCTTTAAAACAGGATACTTAATTTTATCAGTCTAGAGAGGAACTTATTCTCTCACAGAGTTACTGACTAACAGCAGCCTGGATCACCCACGCCCCCACTCACCCCTCTCCCCAACAGGCAGCACTTTCTGTGCCAACCATCTCCCCTGAGTTTAACACTGTCATCTATGTTTTGGGGGAAGAGGGAAAACCTGACCTCACGCAGCATTTTACTAGAAAAGCCTGGAAGTCAGAGGGCAGTAGTACAAATACCACAAAAACAAAATTAAGGAAAAGAAAACAGAGAGAAAAAAAAATCCACAACCAAAAACACAATAGAAACAATACTTTGTGTTCCTATTTTAAGTGCCTCTCTCAATGCTATATGCATAGCAGCTAAAGGCAAGCTGGAAACCAGCCAGGTCCTGGCTGCCAGCAAAAATTTTGTCACCTCCTTTGAACATCTGAAGTATGTTTACCCAATAGATTTCATTAAATTACACTTCCATTAGGAAGCATACAATGTTGATACTCATCTCAAAGATAAAAGGGATCGCTAAGAGGCATGTCATCCTGCTCCCCAGCTGATTGCTATTTCTGGGCCAATCAAGGAAAGGAGCCAGAACAATACTTAGTTAAAAAAATGCAGCATCTCCCCAAGGACTACATACTAAGAGACTGCAGCTCCATTATCAAAATGAGCATATCATTAATGACAATACACATAGAGTATGTTATTTTAATACAACTCATACACAACAAACAAGCTGTATTTGGGTCATTAGCTGAATTTGTAAAGCAGTATTTCCAAGGGTTAGAAACTCCTTATCGAGATATGAAGTTTATAGGTTGGGAGCAGGGAGAGAACAAATATTTTATATGATCCCAAAATACAGTGACTCTAATAACACTCTGTGGTTTGAAGTGCAATGTAGTAGCTAACAGAACAATAGGCTATTCAAACAGAAGTTCTCATTTTAAAGTAAAGCAGAAGTAATTTAAAACACCAGGCACTGTTTTGCTAAACATCTATGAGGGATAATGAAAGCAAAATGCCACTGATGCAGTTTATACTGTATGTAGCACCTTTTAATTTATTATTACAGCACAGTTAAAAAGAAAAGACTCAAAGCAAATTTTACAAACATATAAAAAAATCTATAGAAAAAACAATGCTGATTGTAAGGCAAGACACTGGGGAGGGAATAACAGAGGAGACTCAAATAATTTATCCTGTGGTAGGCTGAGCCTTTCCTAGTGGAGAGGAGGAGATACCTTTGTCTCTAAGCATTGGTGTTAGATGTAGGATGTTTACTGTGTTTCCTAATCTCCAATTCACATAACAGCAATAAAGGAAAGAGGACAAAACCAAACCCAAGCTAATTAAAACCTGAAGATATAGGAAAGGGCTGTGAGGTGTTAGCTCTTTACAGTCAAGCTCTGTCTCACCGTCTTGTAGCAATCTGTGACTATTAATCTCTAAAAACACTCCTTGCTCAATATTCTGCAATCTAGACTTCAGCCAATCTCTTTCAACATGCAGAAAACCTTTTGGTTTAGCCATATTTGACATATCATATGAACTCCAATTATCCATCTTTTTGCAGTTAATCATCTCACAATTACATTTCCTGCACTTATAAGCATCCAGCTGGGAACTGAGTTTTAATCTAGGAAATAAAAAAAAAGGATTCAGGTTTCTAACAAATTACTTCTAATTAACCAGAACCTTTTCTAGTCATTCCAACCTAAAGACGCCTACAGCAAATGAAAGAATTTATTGTTTGCATTCCTAATGATATTTTAAAATTTCATTTCAATTTCCCCAATGAGTAACTTTCAGGAAATTCACTGCACTTGTATCTACTTAAACAAACATTCTGTTAAGCAGGAAATGCACAACAAAAAACCTAGGGGAAGAAAGAGAGAGTGGGTATTACACTGAGCAGAAAAGCTGCTAAACAAAACTAAAGAACCAGAATGCTAATTAATGGCAACTTCCAGAAGTGCACTGTAGCTATGGTGCCCCGGCTCTGCCAGAGTTATCAAAACTATGTTCCCAAAGAACAGTTTAGAAATGAAAGTCTGGGGGTTCTTTAGGGAAAAAAATGGTCAGTTCTACTAATACAAGGCAGCAATTTGTAATCTGTACAAAGGAAGTGGATTAAATGAAGCCACCTCTCTAGATAACTCAGGAAACGAAGTCAATGGCAGCTAAACAGCACATGAAAGAGCATTGTCCCACAACTTCCAGTGATTTCCCCAGGGAAAGATTTGGAATAAAAGCCATACAAAACATGCTTATTGCACGATTGGGAACTGAGGGATACCACAGGGAGGTAACATGAGGTAAGAATCGAATGCAACCATTTCATTTACATTAAGTCATATCAATTTTCTCCAACTGTTTCAGAAAGCCATTGCAGCCATCTGACAGAATATGATTGTTGCAAAGTAAATTATACCTTTCATGTTCTTTGGACAGTCAAATACCAGAGGGTTTTCTGTCAGTTATATGGTATCACAGATGTACATCCCAAATCTGTCCATCTATCTAACAAAAACAAAACAACATACAGCTGAAAAACACTCTTCCGAGTTATCTTTAAGTAATACATAATATATAGGTCAGTCTAACTGCAGAAATATCTGCTCAAAAGATTGGTGTTCATTAATGCGCTACAAAAGTTTCCGCAATACAAAACAGAACTGCATTAACTGGCTGATTGATTCAATACCAAGTTAAAGTAGTTAATTATTCTGGAAAAGAGTTATTTTTAATGCACCTGAAGCTTTCCAAAACTATTAAATTTTATATGCCTGCACCAACCTTCCATTACTTTGACTTTCATTAACTACCTCTGTAGGCACTTTGAGAACACCAAAACTGTTGGTACATTTTTGTTTTTATTTATAACAGAGGTTGTGTTGTGACTGTGGACATTCTTTAACTCATTTATAACAAGAAAAACACAAAACCAGTAGTAACTTCCTTTACCACTACTAAAATTTAGCATACTGTAATTCCTGCCACAACAGCAACAGCTTTGATTCCAACACTCCAGCATCACAAAGTAATTAACACCAACCTCCCCTTCCAAAATTACTGCGTTTCTGCTTAACCTCTCTATCCAACACAAAAGAGTACAGCACATTCAATGAGATGTGAGGAAGGGATGGATTCTCCTTGATGAGATTCACAGATACATCCTTAGGTGTTACAGACACAATACTCAAACCACTCTGTTGGAGTTATGTGAAACATCATGATATCTACCAACACATTTCCAACCTTCCAGTGCACTTTCAGCTGTGATAAAACAAGACCTGCAAGAAGCAGCAGCAAGAACACTATGGGAAGGTTCATCTTAATTGTGAAATCAGTCACCAAAGACAGAATGTAAAGCCTGGCTGACAGAGGACAGTGTCAAAGTTTTCCTTCTTAAAGCCCCTCACAAGTCTAAAATGAGAAATTGAGAGACACAATTCAGACAGGCTCCAGGCTTCAGCAGGAACTCTACTTGCAGCCATCAGGATCAAGATGGGCATTCCATTCTGGATGCAGTGCAAGGCACTCGGTATTTCAGTGCAGGCTCTGGGTCAGGACTATGAAATCCCACCACAGGTCTTGCACACTGGGACACAAAAGACCCCACATTGCTCCCCAGACTCCAGCCCTCAGGCAGAGGTGCCCAGGTAGGGGAGAGAAAAGCACCACTGGAGCTGTTCTGATCAAATAGTTTAAAAGTCAGAAAGACCAAGGCCCGTGAACTTACACGTGCCGTGGCCACCTAGCAGAGCTGCACAGCTCCCAGCGCCAGCAAGTTCAGGCCAGAATTTTATCAGGGTGCAGCTCAGCAGGGACCACAGCTGGGCAGGGCCATGGGGAGCTGAAGCAGCATCCCACAGCATCCCTCGAGCAGGGAAAAGCAGCCCTGAAATGGAGCCTGGGTCATGGGTGGGCTGGGGAAGCTGCCCAGGGCCACTGAGGGCTCTTGGTGCCCTGAGGGCCCCAGCCACTCAAAATCAGACGTAACTTCTGTAAGATTTGATATTAATCACAGCTTGTGGAGAATGCAGAAAAAATATCAAGCAGAGAACACATAATGGATTTATATCACCAGGGAGAAGACAAATTTCAAATCAGAAATATCCAGCATATGAAGCAACCCTGATCCAGGTTAAGGCCAAGGACATGTGTCTGTTGTTACAAGAAACCGTTCTAACAGTTTAGAATAGTTTTACTGCTTTACAGCCCTTGAGTCACACAAGCCCTGAATCACTGGCAAGTAAGAAATGAACAGGTAATATTGCAGAGAGATTCAGAAGGTACTAGGCAAACATGAAAAATAAAAAGAATTAGAAGAAAAAACACCCTCTCAGCTTCAGTCATTTAAGTAGGAACACCACAGAGAAAAGCTCTTAAGTGCAAATCTTTCTTATTGCAGTGTTACTTTCAGTGGCACATGAAACAGCAATGATAACAGGCTCAAAAAAAACTTTGAAAATAAAGTTAAAAGATACATGTAACTTAAAACTAACATCTTTTCCTACACAGAAAGGTTAAATTGTGGGGTTGACATTTGCATTTGTTACGTTGTCAACGTTTGCTGCCTATCAGCCTATGTACAAACAATATCTAAAGATGTCATCTACATATTTATACCAAAGGAGTTTATGAACAAGACCTGTCAGTATATTTTAACACCTTTCCAAAACGTCAGCTTTCATCAGGTATAAACACAACATGTTTAATTTATTAGTTTGGTTTAATATAAAAAGTTGACAATCATATGTCACCATAGCTATTGATAAGGTAAATAAGGACTACAGGAAAACGTCAGAAAGTTATTAAAATATTTCTCAGCTTCCTGAATCAAATTGGATTTATTGGCTTTTCTCTGTCAATAAGTGCATCACACATTTTTCTTCATATCGTTATTTTTGAAGTGATGTGTCCAATAGTGAAGTTTACAGACAGACTATATATCCTAGAGAATCTGAATTTCACTTTGACTTTTTGGGCCAGGGGAAAGGACTTTGTTAATATTAAAAAAACCCCCATGAACATACACAGACTTGTTCACCTATATTTAAACACATGCCAAAGATTTCTTTTTCTAAAATATACTAAGCCTCATAAAAGTTAAAATATAAGGAAAAAGGAACTTTGAATACAACTCCGAAGTTGAGCAAAGCAATACATTTGTTTCCACTTTCCACAGGAGGTGCTTGATTCAATTCCCTCAAGAAGATTGCTGCTATCAAAGGTCCACCTTCTTTGTTTATAATGTCAGGAGAACAACCTATTCTCACTTCTTTCTAGATACTTCCCCCAGAAATGTAACCAGAGGGCAGCACAGCCTCATTTCAAGAATTTCATCCCCCCTAGCACTATACAGCCAAACAACCTCATCAGTGGGTCACTCTCGCCAGAACGCAGCAGCTTGCTCTACAGGGGTGAAAAGGGCCTTTATCTGAATGCAGGATAAACTCCATTGTATAGATTAGCTCAAACACTCCTGCCCAATCCACACTCAGGCCAAGTAACAGCCAGAGGCACCAAAGTGTTTAAAGGCAGAGGGTACCGGAGAATGGACAGCTCTCCTTGCTGCAAGAGGCTTTTCTTTTCTTCAGCAAGTCCGGCTCTGCACCTCAGAATTAGATACAGTGAAAAATTTACTGTTATGCAACCAAGCTCATACTAGATTTGGTACTATGGACATTCCAAACCATGGCATGGCCCAGCCCAGCCTCTTAACTTGTCTGTAATACATACCTGGCAAGGATAATGATAGTGCTTTCTTAGAATTCACCAGACATGCTAAATGTGCCCTCAAAGACCCGATCTGGATTTCTTGTTGCTAATTTTTGTGGGATTTTACTAATTCATTACACTTATGCATCAAAATCACAAATGCAGTGAGTACAGCTGGGCACCCAGGTATGGAATATCAGAAGTATCAGCCACTAATCCTTTGTTGCTATCAGAAATTTAGCACTGAAGACCTTCAAAGTGGATTGGATAAAATGGAAGACTAGAGGCTTTGTTTTTCAGTTCAAATGACAAGTAGGTGAAAGAACTGACACATGAGCCACCATAAGTGACTGAAAAGACAATTTCCAAAAATGAAAGGTAGTCCAAATTTATTTATAACCATATTTAGTTATGCTTATTAGCCATAGGATTATCCAGGCCCATCCCTGGAAGTGTTCAAGGCCAGACTGGATGGGCTTTGAGCAACCTGGTCTAGTGGAAGATGTCCCTGCCCATGGGAAAGGAGGTTGGAATTAGATGATCTTGAAGGTCCCTTCCAATCCAAACCATTCTGTGATTCTATCATATTTCAGGCTACAAAAGTACCTGTCCTGGTTTCCTTTGTCTGATACAGGGTACAAGAAAGGGAATGGAAATTTCCACAGGGCCCAAATTTTTCACAAAGGAAGGAAGGACCTCAAAAGGAAGTCTTGCTCCAAAAGAATACATTTAACTACATCAGGAGCATGTTGGAGTTCTTCCACTATTTTTTCTGTAGTGTACATGATTTCAGGTTTTATTGCAGAATAGATTTGGCCCAGTTCTTAGATCAAACATCTTCCCTTCAACATGGTTCAAAGCTGCCTGAAACACCAGTATTTTGTTCAGACCCTCATGTCTGTTCGGTGCACACCTGAAATGGAGTTTCCAGTTCATTTTCCTGAAAAAGCAATTCTATTCAGACTCACATGCAGTAAGTGAGGAAAATTGGGGGATTTTGTCCAAGCAAACACCACCACTGTACAAGAAGCCCCAGATGGGAGAAAAGTCCTTAGCTAAGACATTTTTTAAAACATACCAATGGCTTGGAAACTGGTCCTACATTATGAGAGAACAGAACTCAGCAGTTCTGACCTTAGCAACAGAGGACTTTTTAGGTACAAATTAAAAGTAAAAACTTTTAACATGTGCCCCAGAAAGAGAAACAAAAAAATGAAAAGGGAAAATGAGGAGAGAAAGGAGCAAATTTTCCTTATGCTCATTCTAAAATACATGCATTTTAAACCAAGCTCTCTACAGGGCACAAGTGCTGAGCCACCGATCTGCATTGCTGAATGCCAGACATGTAGCTCATGAATGGAAAAAAGGGACTTAATAACACGTTTGAAAGTGACTCCAAGTATGGGTCAGGAGAAAGATGCAGCCCAGGTGCCTTCAACTGAAATAAAGATCTAACAGGAGGACAACATGACAGAAGGTAAGAAAAAGACAAAAGGAGCACTAAGGGCTTAAAAAGGCTGGGAAAGCAATTCAGGTTAGCAACCCCTAACTTAATCCTGACCTTTCTGTAACTTTTTACCTTGATTTAGTTGACTGAACTAACTTTGTGGGAAGCTTACACAACTGAACTAGAGAGTCTGATTTCTCCTGAAGGCTGGGCACAAAGAAGAGGGAATCACGTGGTCACTTGGGGGTAATAAGACATTGAATTATGAAACTATACAAAACAGTCAGTACAAATCAAATGTTTTCTTTTGATTAAAAAACTCCTAGCACTATGGTTAAGACCCTGTCTTAGCATTATTAGTTTTACTCCCAACCACATTAATCCTAGATAAATGCCTCTCCTTTTTTTAAGGATGCTAGAAATTTTAACAGAAACACATAACATGAAAACCTGTAGTTTCAAAGACAGCTGCTAATGGAACAATCTGTAATACTGACACTAACCTATATTTCTTAAAGAAATAAAAATAATCACAAGAAACACATTAACATAACAACTCAGTCCTTCATAGTTCTATTTAGTTAATACTCATTACAGTGCCAAAGAGCTGTAGTCATGGGTGAGAAATCCCCTTGTGCTAAGCACTCCACAAACGGGGATCCCTGTGACAAAATATCTGCAGCTACATGTCCCAAAATACCAACCACCATAATGGAAAGTAACTTTTCAGATTCTGAAATAGGAGAATTTGCTTTGATATTAATGCAGTTATTCCCTCTTAAATGAAATATTAAATACCACTTTTTTCCTGGTTGGTGACATGACCTAGCAAAAGTTACAGCTCGATTTAATAATGGCTCAAATCTTCTACTCGGGAATCAGTGAAAAGGAAGGTGTTAAATTCATAATGCAGGAGCATTTGCTAACTAAGGCCCAAGCCAAGACCCACCAGACACAATACAAGCCTTTTCTTTGCCTTGCCAGAATTCACATTTGAATCTTTAGTGAACAGGTACAAAGCCTGCAATTGCAATTCAGTGTTTTCCACGCTGACCAGGAGGGTAAGTTGGCAAACACTACCCTTATTCATTCTAGTCTTAACTTCTTGGAAAATAAAAAAAACCAAACTAAGGACATGTTGGAAAGTTGGGGGGGTTTCAAAAGTAAGCACAAATGCCACTCAATGGGAAACAGGCAGAGCCCACACACACACTCCCCATTTTCTTTCTCTTTATACGCCAGGCACCAAATATTTAGTTAGCAAAACCCTTTTTTCATTACACACATCTGAAATGGTTAAATGTTACTATACAGGAAAAAATTATTCTGTTCTATTGCTGATCCCTGAAGCCACCTGCTATATTCCTTCTTACTATTTGTAATCTTTATATTTCTACTCTAATTTTCATTGATCACCTCTTTTAGGAGTGAAACCTCTGTAGTATTCATTAAATATTGGAAAAGGCCTATTTTCCTAGCACTGGCACCCTAAAGGCAGTTTATAAAAAGCAAATGAAAAGTAAGGGAGGTGCTGTATTTGATCCACTTATTATAAATGTATACAAGCATTAAATTGTCAAATGTACAACTTTAGATCCTCCAGCCTTTGCAGGGATTTCCTCCCTAACTGAGTAGGAACAGCAAGTTTAAATAGACTTTGTGGCCAAGAACCACTTTTTGTTGAGGTTTGTACAGCAGCTTTAGGGGAAGCTGGCTGTATTTGGGACAGACTACTAAATGATTGCAGAGCAAAAATAAAAAGCTACCAAACAAAAGAACAGAGATATTCACACTTTTCCCATATGTTTCACATAGTAAAGAACATTACTGGGGGAGGCAGGATTACTCCAATACACTTCCAGCTCCATTTTTTTTTTTACTTTATATTCCTTCCTCAATAAGTTTAAAGCCAGACACAAGATGACATCTCTACTGCTATAAAAGTCCATCTCTTTTTACCTCTGCTGGCCAGTTTTACAGAATCATAAAGTTCCTTCTGTTTTCATTACTGGTATGTTAAAAAGAACCAGCCTAGAGCACAAAATGGCAAGATTTTTTTCTGAGACAAAACAGGATAACATCGCGCGGTTTAGTTTTTAAATACAATTTTAAAACATTTGCAGCTAGGAAATATTAAAGAAATGTAATATTTTTCAGTACAAATTAAAATCTACCTACAGAAGGGAACAGCACTCTATCCAACACTGATGACATCTGCCTAAATATCTGCTTTGTTCTTGGGTTAGAATTTGGGGTAGAGGTGGAAATAAAAATCTACCATTTTGGTTAGTAAGAAAAATTGGTAAGAAAAAAGGTGGAATTACTTGATTAAATTATTTTTCCTTAAGAAACCCTGACACTTTCAAATTCATCTAACATATTAGCTTTTCACAAAGGCTTCTCAATCAATTATAGTAGACTTCTTGAGAAAAGAGACAGAAATGCAATTTAATCAAACTCTATTTCTATTGCACTAAATTTCAGTATTCCACTTTTGGAAATCCAAGATCATAAAAACAAAACTATGCAAAACATGATACCTGGCAACTCTGATTTATTGTAAAACACACAGGAGTTAACATGTAACATCACTAAATCAGTGCTATGGAAAGCATTAGAAAGAAAGAGCAAATAAATCCATCACTGTTTCTTCATGTCTCTTATTAACAAATCTAGAATGTATTTGCATTTACAAGAATTTGCAACTGGCACAGAAAAATTTGTAGTATCCCAGTAACATTACCATAAACCTACAGTCTGTCTCCTGCTATTCTGTGGCAAGGGTTTGCAGCAGAAACAAGGTGACTAAAATATTATTAGTACTAGCAGAATATAATGAATGCTAGGATTTGTAATGTTTGACAACCGTTTGACAACCAGACATACAATATATTCAGTTATGCAAAGAGGTTTTTTTTTCCGCTCTACTATTTGCTTATGATGCAATGAGAATTTCAACAAGCATTTAATATGTAATGACCATATGAAATTTTCCCCTTGAATTCTGATTGAGAAAATATCAAGATAAAGAACAAACCTCTTGAAGTTGGGTAGAAATAGTTATTTTTAACAGCAGTGTTTATATTTCAAGTTTCTCTTCATAGAAGCAACAAAACCAAGCTGGCAAGAAAGGCTATTAACCACTCGTTTGCCAACTAATTTTTGACATGGGACAGTTAATCAGTCACAAATAAAAAGTTCACCATTTACCAGATGGCAACTTCACTATAAAGGGAAGCTATTTTTGACCATGGCAATTAGTCTTCTCATGTTTCAAACACTAAATTCTATTTTCACATTAATTTTTAAATCTATGTGGCTTTAACTTAAAATAAACTGTACATCAAAAGAATGGAAAATAAACAGCCAGGAACACAATTTGACGAATTGGATTTATTTAGTTTATTTAGCTAAACAGGGTCCATTGGATCTCTTTAATAGGCTGACAGTTGCACTGGGCTGGTTAATAAAACATTCAACACAGTATCTTCAGCCAATATAGAAATGCAAATCCCACCAGAAATATTTTATTCATGAAACAGTAATTTCAGTTACTACCAAAGCAAAAAAAAAAAAAAAAGCTAAAAAAAAGAAAAAATAAGAAACTGGGGGGGGGGGACCGACATTCGCTTTGCAAACAAACAGCGCCACCCAGCGTCACTCCACGGACAACACACCGGGACATCGGGAACGGCTGCAATTAATCCTTCCCGTGCCAAAACGAACATTCTCTCTGTTTTTTATGATTTATCAGCAGCACATGTCTCTCCCTATTCAGCGCTTAAATGCAAACTAGCCTCGCTCTAGCTGGAGGAAAAAAAAAAAGAAAAGAAAGAAACGTAATAACACGTTAAGGAACTCGGGAGTGCAGTTCTAGCCTGAAAAGCAAATACGTTCAAATGGTGGGAGTTCTGCTCAGTTTGCCTGATTTTTTTTTTTTTTTTTGATAATATTTATGTTTCTAACTCGTGATAGCAACAATCAAACTTCTACTTAAATGAGTGCAGGTGAGCAACACAAGGAAGTCAGCATGAGGTACACTCTGTTTTCTTCATTCATCATTGTCTTCCACACCTATGTTCAACTACAGCACCTTTATTACTGCTGCTATTGAAAGCAGGACAGGGACAGCTGCTGCTTCTTGCACCACAGGTAGGGGAGTATCACTTGAGCAGAATAAGAAACTGCTGAGGAAGGGGGAAAAAATAAAGCCTTCTCCCTTGTGCCCCCCCGCCCAAACAGCATTCACCTTCTGTATATGAAGTCACTCTGCTCATCAGCTGGTTAGAAGTAATTTTGAGTGAACATGGCTTCTTCCACTCTCATTTAGAAAGTACAGCAAACATAGTTAATTCTACTATTTTGAGAAGCAGAAGTTTTAACATAGGAACAAACTCCATGGTAAACAGAGAAATGGCAGTTCTCTGCTTGGGAAACACTCATGAGGGCTGAAATCCAAATCTGTCTACAAACTATCAGGTGAGAAAGATTGTTTAGTGAAAAAGGCAGACCTGATATAATGCTGAATTTCTACTACAGGCCTTAAAACACATTTTACAGAAAGATTTCATTCTGCCAAAGACCACTTTTCAGCCTAATTTAGTACAGAATCATTTTGTGTGAAGGGAGAAAGGAGAGGCATGAATGCTTACAGAGCCCTGTATGAGTCATAGGCCTTCCATTCAGAGGCCCCAGCCACACACGAGTTACAGACTCACCAGATCACTTCCTGAAAACACCTTTATCTGTAATCAGTCAGCCAAGTCTAAGCTACCCAAACGGGTTTTTCTTAGAATCATGTGCATCACCTCCACCACAACTTGCTGAAGGACTAACAAAGAGCCACCACAAAACTCACCAGTCTCAGCCCTACGTGTTAACAGATGAGACAGACACAGAATTTCCTCTGAGGAGTTGGCTGAGAGAAGAATCCAGTTAAGGAATTAGCTTTACTGACATTAAAAATGTGCTGCTTGGCTGCCCTCACCCAGCATATTCTCTCTCCACACACAGAGTTATGAGATGCATAACACACTTACTGGTCAAGCACAGGATGATTCTTTGCAAGCAATACCTACAGAATTACAAAGCCCAGGAGGTAAGGTGTATTCACTGGTCTGGCCTCTCAGGAATCTCAGCTAGGATGATCATAACCCTTTAGGTTATTTTCAAATTAAGCATGTTAACTCCCACCTTTCACACTTTTCTCCACAGAAAAGCATCTCATCACTAGTAAATTCCATTATGAAACAAATTTACTTCCATCTTCATACTTCCACACAAAACAATAAAAGAAATTTAAGACACAAATAACTTAGGGCAAATTTTCTACAGGGGTTCTAAGTTATACTTCTTCATATTTCATCAGTTTAGGCCTTGAATGCTACCAAAAAAAAAAAAAGAGAGAGAGAGAGAGAGAACATTCCTTCTTGTATCACTTTTTCCCCATTCAAAACAGCAGTATTATAAATCAAGTAATTGCAAAAGGTCAAATGCCTCCACCTTCTTCTGCCACAAACCCACCAGGGCGGGGACACAAGTGAAAACAAGATGAAGACAATGGAATGTGGAATTTGCTTCTATAGAAAAGAAGCTGGTCTTATGCTCAGCCACAGTCAGGCAGACAAATATTATATCAGAAGTTTTTAGAAAAGTAACAGAGAAAAAAACCCCAGTACCTCTGTAAGGAGCAGTCTGAGTACAATGCAGAGGAGTGATTACTGATCTCAAGAAGGTGACAGTACCTATAAAAGTGGCGGTGAAGGACCTTTTGTTCACAATATGCTTTTTCAAAATTAGATTGTCAAAGTACATGGCCAGATAATTTAAAGTCTTTCTTCTGAAACTTAGTTCAATCTTGTGTGCATTAAAACAAATACTCCACAGCCTCATTCAAAAGAGCTGTACTACTCACACAGTGAAAACGAATCTGATTTCAGAAGTTTCAAACATGTCAACAAGATCAGGTTTCACTAAAGGCATGTGTACCTGCCCAGGCAAGCTTCTTGTGCACACATGACATGTTGGCATGATGGATTCCCTGGTTTTAAGAACACTGTTGGGATACAACAATGAAGATACACACAAAGCAGTCCCACACATGGCTCACAGTTTTGTAGCTACAAAGCATTTATTGCACTATTTGCTTTATAAATCAAAATAATCCAGCAGCAACAGTTGAGTCTCTAAAGTTACAGTTCAAACTGGAGACCTAGGGAAGACTGGCCATAAAGATACAGCCAGCAGCTTGTCATTTGACAAATGGTGCTCATTATGCTCACAGTCATGTGATTGTCTGGGTACCTGAGTGAACCTGAAATGGGGGTAGTGGTATTGCAAGAAACAGCCAGCACATAACAGAGCGAGCTGTATGAGTTGTTCAGGTCAGCTTCTTACCTGAGAGCTAACTTTATTCAATGAAATTCCACTGTCCATCTCCTTAAATGTTTTTAAAGCTTAACAGCAGTTGAAATTTTAACAATGATCTTAAACAGAACCTGCACGAGGTATAAATCATAAATACATATCTTCACAATTGACTGAACTGAAGCTATTGTTAAATGACAAAAATGTTTAAATGTTTACTCAAGTTTTGTACAATGTACATGTCTATGTATCTGCAACTTCGCCCTCCCTTTTTTTCTGTTAAAGGTTATTCTGAAAGTCAGAATTACCAAAATTAGTACCAATTCTGAGAATTTGAAAGGAATGAGCACTGTCTCCTGAACTGATAACAAATGTTACCTGCAAAATTTACCTCTGTGCTGCTGACAGAACAGGAGCAGTTCCTATATTATTTGATGACTATTTCTTCTTGCTCAATATGCTCATTTCATTATCAGCATTGATTGTACAATATTCATTTTTGTAACACAAATGTTACTGTATAATGTCGTCTTACTGGATTTTTGTATTTCCTCATCTATTTGAATGTCTTATATGTCAGCAGTAAGCTTTTCAGGAAAATAAATGCCTTCCTTTGGTTTTTTTTTCTATTTTATGGTGCCCTGACACTGAGCCAGTACATGGAACTCTGGGGATGGTACAAATGCCAGCAAATAACCACATATTTGCTAGGTTTATATAGTCACATTTTCACATGGACTGGGATAGATTTAGCTCAAAGTTACATTTATAAAATCTGGAAGCCTTTTATCACCGTATATTCCCATTGTTTAAAGATAACTGACTACTTTCAGGTAACAATTAATATAAAACCCTTTATTTGTATGAATAAACAATACCTATAGTCCATGCACTTAAAAGACTTTTTTTTGCAGTCAGAACTCACTTCAAGCAGGCAGGCACCATGGACATTCTATATCTGAACCACTCAGAAAAAAATATTTACAAGCTTAAACCGCATTAATGGTGCATCAGTGGATGCAGGAAGAAGACGTGCTGGTAAGATTGTTTAAGGCTTCAGGAACTCTTTCGCAGGTGGTCCCAAGCCCCGGAGCAGCCCGAAAAGCGCGAGACTGTGATGTGCAACTCCACTCGGGGCCACAAGATAGAGCCACCAGCGCGTACACGGGCGCTGCAGCCCGGCCGAGCCCCACAGGTCCCACCACGCCTTCCCTGACCTAACGGGACCAAACCCTCCCAAAAAAATGAAGGGCCTGGGATGTGCTATTGAAAATGAGATAACAAAACCAAGATTTACATCTGCAAGTTAAAAAAGACAGCGTAAGTCTTATCAAAGGGTTTTATTGTGTTTCAGTGTGTTTATCGCAAGCATGCAAATTGGCTTTTTGAGATGTGTGCAGCTTTCCTGCAAAGGAGCATCACTTCATGCCTGCCCTGTTCTGGTGTTTCTCCCCAGGGAAGAGAGCAGAGCACTGAGGTGAGCATCAGAAACCTCTCCTGCCTAAAGCTGAGGTGCAGTGCTCACCCTGTTCATTTTCCCCATCAGTATTCACAGTGCTATGCTTTCCGAGTACTTTTAAAGACAAAATGGTGCTATTGTATTTTTCATTATCACTGTTCCCCTTCAAGGGAGAGGGCTAAGACAGGGCAAGGCAGTTTCTTCTCCTTGGATATGATTTACTGCAATTAGTGTGTTACCAAGTATGCATGTGCAGTACAGTGCATGGGGTAGATGCAGAGCACTGATGCCTAACTACAGGTCTCAAAATAACAAAGATTAGCAATGAGGAAATAAATCTATTTGCAACTTGTTCCTACTTGATTACAAAGTTAGAGATGAAAAGCCATGTCTGGAATAACTTTTCTATGTCCAGCTCAACAGAGCTTAAATCTGTACTTTTCAGAACATACTTCAGCATAGTAAAGTGTATAGAAAAAACCC
This sequence comes from Pomatostomus ruficeps, assembly GCA_013400735.1. Lineage (NCBI taxonomy): Eukaryota > Metazoa > Chordata > Aves > Passeriformes > Timaliidae > Pomatostomus > Pomatostomus ruficeps. Next base: position 167,943 of record VYZT01014741.1, on the reverse strand, counting down.
CTATATATTCATAAAGATGCCACAGCACATAATAAATATTACAGTGATGGCATTTTGTCATTATTACATACACTGCTCAAGATAAAATAAACTGACCAGTTACATATTAATTGTCACAAATAAATCTTAATGTTGTCCATCCTGGCAGTAAAGAGTGGACAGTCCAATACACCTCCTATTTCCTTCTCCTAGCTTTAAACATGTTGCTATGCTGCTGTTTTCTATAACTGTTTGGATGAGGGCAAATTTTCAGATGCTATAAGGCATCCAAATAATCACAAGATCAAATCTCATGTTATCAATGAATATAAAAGAAAAATACCAGTGCCAGTTCTGCACTGGTTCATTATGTTTGGAATATAGAACTTAACAAAAAAGACTGTGCATTTGAGGTATATAATTAATTTCACAGACATGATTTCTTTAAAATGAAACAAGAATGCTCAAAAGCCTTCAGCTTTCTACCTTTGACAGCCCTGGAGCTCATAGCGTCAAAATAACATTTGTTTTCCTCCTCCTCTTTCCTCTTTGAACTCATAACTGTTCTATAGTTTCCAACAAATTGCTATTTGACTGAATAATAATCCAAAAAGAGTCTTAAATCCTCACAAACAGAATTAGAAAAATGTTAGTACTTAGAAAGTGGAACTACATAAGGCATTTAGTTTAACACCACTATTTGCTATATAAGTTAGATTTTTCCAATCGCCGTTGTTTACTTCCAGTACTTTGCTCCATCCTTCACATCATTTTCTTTCCTTGGTCTTCTGCTGAAGATCCTTGGGTTTGGGGCTGTTGTTTCTCCCCATTATTATGATATGTTCCTTCCTCTTTCTCATATTGTTTCTGCATCTTCAGTCTGAGCACAAATTTATGTTCCTGTGATCATGTAACTCCCAGTGCTATGATGCATTTCCTTGCATTCATTTCTCCTCTTCCATATAGTGTCCAGTTCTGAACTCTCTCATTTTCACTTGCCTGGGAATATGGAAGTATGAATTCTACCATCTACCTACATATAGAAATAGGCCAGGAACAAATATGCTGACAGCAAATTCTCCCACATCTGAGAAGAAAAACAGCATTCACAATTGGTCCAGGAATTGCTCTCTCTGGGAAGTCACTGTTTGGCCACACGCAATTCCTACAGGGGAACAGATGAGACTGCCTCAAAATTTTGATGCAAGTCTTTTTAGTCTAACATTCCTCAAACTTTACAAACTGCAACCATCTTCTAATACATTTTTGTGCAATTGCTCAACTTGGCAGAAGCACAGAGGAGTGACAGTCAGCTGGATTTCTTGGCTGCAGGTATAAACACTGCCTCCCCTCCCCTGAAGGATTAAACTGCTGCCAGCAACCTGAGGAAATTCACAGTTCTCTCGTGAATGGAAAATACTGCCACTAGTTACTTCTTTCTCCCTACCCTGGAGGAACTGAGCTGCTGCCAATTAACATAGCATTTTCCTACACTTTGCAATCCCTTTGAACTTTTTCAGGATTTTACAGGAAACAGTTTTGTCTCTATGTAAATCTATTCAGCGCAAATCCCAGTCACAAAAAAAAGGACTGATAACTGTAGCAGAAGCCCCTAGACAAGGGAATCTTGTTAGTGTGCATCCATTACTCCAAAAACGTACCATTTATAACCAATTTGTACAAAAGCCAAGAAGAATCTAAGTGCAATGGAAAAGAAAATACAGTGACTAACAAATGAAGTGCACATGAGATAAACTACATTCAAAATTCCACGGATTGGAGATTTTACTGCTTTTCATGTAACTGCCCACATTACTCCAAGCTGTCATTCCTTGGGAAATAGGATTAAAAGCTGACTATTTTGCATATATCATGAACACTCACAACATTTAATGACAGAGAAAAAACTGAGTTCCAGGGACGGAAGGCTGGCAACTGGAGTATTGGTATGGGACTGCTGCCAAAAGAAAAGCTTCTCTTCCCCAGGTTGGTTTTCCTCTGTCCACATACATAGCAAGATACATGCAGGACTCATGTCTCACACTAGCCAAAAATACCCTCTCATTTGCCTGAATAACTGCATTGTTTGAGCTTAAAAATTCTCAGAGATGCCTTCTTTATGTAATATATTAAAAACTCACGAAATCAGCTTCAAGTTTTGTCATTTCTTGTTTGTAGCTTCTCATTCGACTGCTGTACATCCCTCGGCTTTGAGGTGGGATCTCTCGAACTTCGAGTTCCATCTGCTCAAGCTGACAAGTAAAAACAAAGAAGGGGCAGATCAATCAAAAAGTTAATTAAAGCAAGAACAAATATACCTAGGTTCAAGCAATATTCCTTCTTTATAAGAAAAAATGTTGCTTATTCTGCAATATACAAACAATTTATCAAAATCTTTACACAGTCTTAAGTCAGGAAACAGATGACAAAATTAGTATTATTAACACTCAGAAGGAATGATTCTAGTCCAACATTTCTGGATTTCAAATCCAAATATGATGAATGCATTTTATTTTAAAAAACCAACCAAACAAACAAACAAAAAAAAAACCAAAAAAACCAACAAACTGAGGATAATTCCTGCAAATGAGCATAGTTCAGAAGAAAGTCCACCTCCACCTAGCTATTCAGTTTTGGAAACCCTTGGCTGAAAAAGTTCCTTTATATATATACATATATATGTTTAAAATTTTATTTACCACCAATCTACATGTTTAATGAACTAATTATTTCTTCTTTAAATACTGCTAACTCAGCAGAATTACATAGCCTGAACTGGCCACCTAAATCAACATCCCAAATCTGTATGTCAGTATATTAAATAGGTGGATTTCAGGGTTTAATGACAATACGATGCAAGAACTGTATACAGTCAAATGGATTAAAATGTCAGAGATATATTCTATGTTTCAAAAGCTTTTTTTTATTTATTCTTGGCATGTAGAATTCTAAGGGGCTTGAAATACAAGAATATGGCAGAGAGGTACAACAAATCAAAAGTTATAAACCAGGGCTGCTAATTACCTGCCCACTGGGTCCTGGAGCCTGCTCTATACGGTGCTGTCTGTTCCGGAATTCTGTTGTGAACAGCAGAAGAATCCCTCACCTGCCTTTTAAAATCTTTCCAACTTACTTAAAAAAGATGAAAGAATACCTCTCCTTGGTTGCTGTAGGCACCTGAAACAATATTTACTCACCTCCTACTGATCTTGGTTGAGCAATATGGCATAAGAACAGAAATGCTTTTCAATTAGGGTCCCAAGCTACTGGTTGCAGGTCTTCACAAGGGACTGCTAGAATTTATTCCTATGTAATCACTTGCTTACACTTTGAAATTTCATCCTCATATCATAAGAAAAGCATCTGAATTTAATCAATGGAATTGCCAGATACTCAGAAGTCATTCTGCCTGATCTATTCTGATTATACAAAACGGTATTCAATAATAAACTATAAAGCAGACTTTAATTAAATAGTCAGTAATGAATTGAAACATACAAAGCAATTTCTAATTCTACCCAGTTCTTTGGCTCAGGCTTAACTTTGCAAAGCGGTATTATAAATTAAACCAATAGCTGGAATTATCTTATTTCTTATCAATTTCATCTTAATATATTTGATCTCAAATGTTCTATAAACATTTCTCTCATATGTGCAAGGCTGGGAAATTTTAACACAATCTCAATTCTTGTCTATTACGTAAAAATGGAAACAACTACCAATGAATCCAGAATTTGCACCAACAATCAGATCATGGTCCATGAAATCTAAAAATGTTCATTCTAAAAAGTCAGTGTTAGAGAGTGTAAGGGCCAAGGAACAATGCCGAAGTATATTTAGGCTGACTAATATTTAACAATGTTTTTTCATCATGAGATTAAATGGATGCATTTTGTGACTGGGCTGAGAAATTTCCATGAGAAGCCATGCAGAAGATAGTGGTCCAAGCAAGTGTGAACCTAAATGCAACCTAATTTCATGCATCTCCACTTTCAGAACTCATATTATTTGTCATAAAATCATATTTTTCATAAACAACCAAGAGCAGAGCAGCCCCTTGTATTTCCATTCAAAAACACAACAAAGTAAGTAGTGTGGCTGATGTCCACTCCAAAATAAGTCTCCCTCTTCCACAGGAACTTCTCCATATATGAATCTGCTCTGGACAGCTGCTAGCATTTTAAGAAACTTGTAAGCTTCACTATTTTATTCTGATTCTAAAGGCCTGTAAATGAAAATAGAGATCAAAACTAAAAAAGACAAGACAAGAATAATCTAGCAGTTGCAACACCAAATTTATGTGCATTATTAAAAAGCTAAATGTCTAGATAAGAATAACCCAGCATTTGCAACACAACAGTTCAGTGATGGCCTCCACCAAACATAAAGGCAAATAACTGAGAGCTTTGTCTTCTAACAGAAGAATTTCAAAAATTCATAGTTCTTCTAGCACATGCTAGATTTTATACCCAAAGAATTTCCCCAAGGTTAGCTCAACAATCACCTTTCTTAAAAACCTGGTAAAAATAACAATCAGATCCTCCACATCGGGTGTAGAGTGACAGGATTTCTCTCCAGAGATTTCTTACTCCACAGCTCTGGCTTGGAAAGGCAGCCCGGAAGTCTGAAAGTTTTTGTGTCAGTTCTGCCCATACATCAAATCAATTACACCAGTGATTTTACCCAAACAAAGCAGACAGTGTTTTAAAACCATCACTGGTTAGTGAATTATCTGGAAATGAATTATCTCTATAATAATATTTACAACACATGAGAGTGTCATTTCCTAGCCAAGTAGGAAATAAAACAAAATCAGCTAATCCCAGCTTTGACTACGCAAGACAATGAAGCAAACCAATGTATGAAAACTATTAGTAGCAAGGGATTAGGTTTATTTTGGTTTTCTACTGTAGCCTCTAGTTTCAAAGAGGATCTTCTTAATCAGTTCTGTTATTAGCAGGTTTGTTCAAATTGATTTCTAAACCCAAGCCTTGACATTAATCACAAACATGTTGGGTAATTGCTTAAAGCCAATAATTCAACCTAAAGATCTCAAACAAAAGTGTGAATGAAAAGCCAGTACATTAAATGAAGATCATCATTAGGATAAAAATAGAGATACAGGATTTATTTTTTAATCTTGTAATAAATAAAAATTTAGACGATCTTTTTCTGACATAAGGAGAGACATAAGGAGCCATTAACTCAATTTCTGCTCCTTTTAATCTACTTCGAGTAGTAAACCAAATTTGAATGACCACCCGTGCTCAAAATAATTTCTCCTCAAATAAGAACTATTTCAGGAAGATTATTTCATCTTCTAACATATCATTGTTAAATATTTTTAGGGCATGGATGTTAAATGTTACTATCAATTATCCTATTATTTTCACTAGGAATTTGCAGTTAACATATGAAAAGCCAGAACATACCAGTTCCCTCGCTTCTTCGAGCTGTTTCTCAACATTTGCAACCATCTGCTTCTTCTCATCTGAAACAGAATTGTGAAAACACCAATATAATTGTGCCCTTACCATGAAGGAAAAATATACCATTTCAAAAGATTGTACGTATCAGCTAAAACAGACTTGAGATTCATTCTGTGTGACATCCTCACACATGGTGATACATACATTAGTAATTAAAAAAAAAACCAAAACTGGAGAATCCTTGAAGTCTTCTGCTCTGTTATGCAGCATTTGCTAGTTAGAAAAGCACTTACAGCTGCTGCAGCTGTAGGAGTTCTCCCTCAGCAGGCACTTGCGGGTGTGTACAAATGCATGAGAAGGCACATTCAACTCAATGGAAATAAAATCATTTAAGAGCAAAGGCTTAACCTATTCATTTATAAAATATGAGATGCACAAAACCAAGCATCCCAATTAAAATTAATCCAGGTACTGTAGAAAAATGATGTTTCTATTCCCCTACTCCTATCCTGGGTCTATAATTGTTCTTTTTGCCTTAACAGACATAAAATGAAATGCCACAGGAACTACAAGAAAACCACTGTCTTCTAGTAGCAGTAAAAATGGAAATTAGTAACAAAATGTGAAAAATTTTAAAAATTCAAGGAAGTTTTAAGCTATACATAGCAATCACCATCTGCCAGGTTCCCCAACAGGACTATACCCCAGCTACAGAAGACTGACTTTTGACCTGCCTCTAACCATGCACTCGCTGGCAGAGAACCCAGGATGAACTGAGAACCAAGATTCGGTGTCACATCATCCCAAACATTCCAACTGCTTCACAGCTTGGTTTGTTACAGCATGAAGGGGGACTGGGAAATATTCAGACACTGGGCAATAAAAAGTCCCCACACTACTTCATTACTGTGGGTATTCAAGGGTTTCAGTACTACCATCACAACTTCCAGCCTTCAGACTCTAAATCCACCCATTGTGTCAACGAAGTTAACAACAAAACTGAACAAACTGTTTGTCTGAAATCAGGAGTAGCATGAGACATCTGTACTGGTGGTTTGCCTGATGAAGCAGATAAAAAGTGAATGTCACAAAAGTGTCTTCAATCACAGCGCCCCAGAGGTCACAATGGATAAGTCTGTGTTGGCACAAGACTTAATCATGTATCTCTAAACTTCACAGCTTTGTTTTTAAGTCTGAATTCCCTTGCTTCTCTTCCACATGATCTCTTTTTATCCTGGAACTGACACATTAAAGACCAAAAGGGACTATCTGATGATCTCCTTTGATCCTCTGCATTCCACAAGCCACTGAATTTCAAGAGGGCACCACTTTATTATAGGAACATAATTCAGCTTCTCACAGGCTGAAATGCCTTTCCATCTATCTTCTCATTTAACTTAAAATACCCTAAACTCTCATTTAAGGACACAGGAACATCACAATCTGTCCCTCCTCAGTTATGCACACTGGAGCTCTGCCTGCAGAGAGGATCGGGCTCGGGACCATCTTTCCTGCAAATCTGGAATTCACGCTGCCATGTCTGGTGCATTCTGCTACAGCAGGAGATGCAGGAAATATTTTCTGTGTAGCACTTTGAGTTTTCTGCAAGCAATGTCTTCCTTTAATTCCACACCATGTTCTCATGATGGCACCAGGCCAGAAAATGTAATGATTTATCTTCCTAACACAAAAAAGCCCCAAAGAAATCTGCCACTTTTCCCCTCACACACATTTCTATTCTCCTATCCCAAAACACCTCTGTTCTTTCCTTCATTTGGACGTTAGCCAGATGACGATGGACGAAAATAAAAACAATGGAAGGTATGAAACACAAAATACCATTTTATTGAAGCCGAAATAAAATTTTGAAATATAGCAGCAGAAAATAAATGTACCATAGCAATTTCAGTACTTCCCTGAGTTGTATTGGATCACAATTTCCATACGCATTTAATAACCTGAAATTTAGGGATATAAAGTTGGGGGGTTTTGGAAGGTATTTCATGCTGACCAATTCGGCTTGTGCTTACAAGAACTACTCAGCATTCCAGTGGCCAGAAAGATCTTACTGACCCACACAGAAATTAAACTACGGACCTTTTGTAGGGAAAACCCATTAGTACACAAGAATGTCTGGCTGAAACTGTTCCCATAAAATTAGGGGGCTGGGCGTATTCAAATGATCTCCAATGGTTTAGTTAATTAAACTTTAACCCAACTCCAGATTTTAACATTGACGCAGATACATAATCACCCAGAGGGTGACCAGGACAACTGCCTTTGTTTTTCCTTGAAATACAGATGTGTGAGCAGGCACATGGCAACATCCCGGCACTGCAGCTCTGGAGCAGGATCTTCACAGACTTCCAGGGAAGTAGCCGAACTTGTTGCAACTGCTGATCCTCCAGGGCACACAATACCATGTAACCACGGCTTTCAAGGCATTTCTTTTCAGCTTTACTTTTACTTCAATGGTTAAGCAAAGGAGACAACTTATTTCACAGCCAGAATCCCCACAGGAAGTGGGGCACAATACTCACAGGATGACTGAAAGTGAGATCCAAGGGAGTTCCTCTCGGTAAGAGAACTCTGTCACTAATCAAGTAGATCAGGACAAACAAGTTACAGTCTAATTAAGGATGCTCATATTACTAACTGTATTAATTCACTGTGACTTGGCAGTTTTCAATGTGCTTACTCAATCATTTCCTTAAATAAAATTCCATAGGAAATGAAGAAAAAGGTGTTTTATAACCTCTTGTCTTGATTGAGAATTCAAATATCATTTAGACAAAATAAAAAACAATGGTCCATCAAATATATCTACATTTAATTTTTTCTCTACATTGTGAGACAGAATGTCTCAAAGAAAATATTTCAAGTAGTTTGTATAATTTTAGTGGTGAAATTGACAAACTGTGGATAAAGACTGGAAACAAAAGTGGGGTTTTCCTCTGTGTAGGATTGCAAAGAAATCTGTTCTCTATTTGTACACAAGGCTGTATCATTTTCTTAAAATAAACGGGCTTTCACTACATTTTCCCCAGTTGTTTCAGCTTTGCCCTGGCATTAGACACCTTCTTTGTCTCCCAAAATACTGCAGTTACGGAAAGGTGGGAATCTGCCTACTGGGTCAGAAAGATAACACAGCACTGGTTTGATCTCACAGCCAACAAAGAGATTAAAACAACCTGGATCAAGACTGAATAGTCCTACTGCTCATGGAATTGCTTCTTTTTATTAGTACATGATGAGGAAGAGACTGAGTAACAAAGGGCTTCAGTTCACAGACCTCTTGCAGATGTTGCTGTGCTCGCTCAGGTGGTTACATGTTCACCACTGCCAGAAGTTACTGTCCAACAGCAGAGATAAATGGAACAGTACATGCATTTCTCTCTTTGGGTTATAAAACTGCATTCAAGAGGCGTAACACAATGAGCCAGGACTGAAGTGAGACAGTAAACTTCAGTACAGGAGTACAACAGAAAATTAAAGGTGGGGCTTTCAGTTGCTAAACCTGTTAGCAACTGAAACACGGCGCTTTGATCGCCCAGTAGAAAATGCAGGTACCAAGTGTCAGAAGAATGGCAGCATTTCAGTCCAAAACCATCACAACCCAGAGGCTACTGTGCTGGGAATAGCCTAAGTATCACCATTTGTGCTGATGAAACTCTCTTTCATATCAACCAATCAAAATGTATATGAATTTCTGGTCAAATCACAAGACAGATGTTTCTCTGAAACACTAAGGAACATTAATAAAACACATCAGTCAATGATCTTCATTCTTCAAAGACCTGCAGCAGCATCACAGAAAATATATTTAAAAGGCATTTCTCTATTTATAACTTTCTTTAATCCGCCAGGTGATGTCTGCCTCAACAACAGAAGACATTTCTTCCCAAGACGTTCTATTGTCCCTGTTGCTTATTGTTTCTGTAGAGAGCCTTTGTTACATTTCTTGCTGAACTACTTATGCATTTCTGACAACAGGATTGTCTGCTGAGCCATCATCCTCCTAGAACACGAGACAGCATCATGTCCTGACACCACGGAATGCAGGAATGTTGCAAAAACAATTAACCAGTATTCCTCCATTACAGCGGGTCCATCTCAGGCAGCAGAGGGAAATAACCAGTCACTAGACTTCAGGAGATCTCTCTTTATTATGCAGGGTAGCACAAGTCCTTACACCTTCCATCCTGCTCCTTCCAGCGTGGAGGAAGAAGGCCATCAGCAATCGCTCCCAAATCACTGCTGCTGAAAACTGTCACCTCACGTTCCCCTCCCACCTCACAATCCTCTTTTTGAGGCTCTCCCAGCCATCGCCACAAGAACTAACTGGAACTTCTGGTGATGAAGAAGCAAGATCTTGCAAATATTCCTATTAAGAAACAAGGGAAAAATGTGTATTTAAAATATTTCTGATCAAAGTGTTCAGCATAATCAGAGATTTTTTTCCAGGTGGTCAAATGCCTCTGTTAGCTAAGACTGCAGTTTGTTTTGAAGTAATAGAAAATGTTTTTTCTGATGAAAGGCAGAATAGCCCTAAAAACAGAAGCAATAACTAAGCCATAAATGTACAGTGCAAGAAGCAGCTATAATGCAAGTCAATCCAAACCATATATGACCAGCCTCAAATACTAACATGAAAAATAAAAAAAATTAACTCTTGTCTTATCTTGACTCCATTTAGCCAGTACCACGTTACTGGTCCCGCAGGGAACACGCATTCTGTCTCCTCTGAGAGGATGGAAAATTCTATAAAAAAAGTAACCTTCTAATGGTCTCACAAAAAAGTGATGATTTCAAAGCCTGCTGCTTCTGGGCTATGTCACTGTTTAAGCCAATACTCCTTAAGTATCTTGTATTTAAGCTCCAAAATCTCCCTAAGTGAATAAGGGAGGCTGATTCAGGGAGAGGATTATGGAAATCCACAACTATTATGCAGAATATTCTTCCTACTATTGAACAGACTCTGATGACTTCCAAAATCTATACAATTAGGAACTCAAATCTCTATTCTTTATAATTAGGAAATTAAATCTCTCTTTTCCTATAAATCAGTCCAGCACTATTGATTTTCAGAAGATGAGCCAGTAGTGTGTTTATGATGTCTCCCTGTTCTTTCCCGAGGTCCTTAAACTTATTGTTCAAAAGTGAAGAAGCCTTTGTGAAGAATCCACTGCATCCCCTCAGTAAATTGTTCCAGTGCCCATTTACAAGCTAAATATAATTTCTGAGCAGATTAAATTACATCAGTTCTAAAATTCAATTGCAGGAACTCTGATTCTCTCTCTTCTTCATTTTCTAAAATTCCATTAGAAGATAGACAAATCCTTCTACCTCAGCTGCAGCTTCTGATTGAATTATCTCCCTGTGTCCTTGCTGTTAAGATCAAGAGCAAAACATCTTTGTTAAGCAAAGAGAAAGGCATAGTTTCATTTAACCATGGAACTGAACCCTAATTTTTCAGAACACTTTCTAATTTGCTAAGATTAGAATTGGGAATAACCTTCCAGAATCAAGAAGATTTTTATTTATTCAAAATCCCCTGAGATCATATATTTTAGTTGACTACCTACCTCAAATCCTGTTTAGAGTCACTACTTCATCACTTCATGATGCACTTCCCACTCTAAAAGTAGGATGCTATTCTTTGGCCCTGGATGCATGATACCTTTTCCTTTAGTGATATGGAAAAGTACACCATTAGCAGGTGTTTGTTTCCTTTTTATACAGTGTCCACTCCTACGGTTAAGTGTCCCAAACCTTTGGGAAATATGCATAAGAAGCAGAGGCAGAAGCACTAAATGAGCTGGAAACAGAAGAGGCATTAAGCTGAGCTACAAGAGGAACAGATGAGAAAACCACGAGTGTCAACTTCCTCCATGTCACACTCAGAGCCTGTACTGGGGCAGTGATTCCTATGCGCTGGATTCAGCTGGGCTGATTAGTGAGATTACAATTTTCATCTTTCTGCTCCTACAGACAATATTGACTCTACTGCAGGGATACATCACGAATTAGACCATGAAAGCTGCAGGCTACTGACAAACACATCAAAGTAAATGAACACTGATTTCTTTGAATCTGCTCCTGCATGTGAGTCACCACAGTCAATTATCCAAATCAAATGTATAAACAGTTGGCAGCAAAAATACTGATTCAGATTAAGTCATGCACAAAATCTGTCTATGCCACAGGAGAAAGATTTGATTTCCATTAGTGATGTTGTGGCATGATCACGATAAAGAGAATTCAGCAGCAACGCTGGTACAAGGAACATCCAGCTCTGCTCAGTCCCTCAGGAGCACTGGCGCAACTTCGCGTGGCCTCTGCGCAGGGCAGAAGGGAAGAGCTGATCCTTACAGGCGACCAGCAAACAAATATTCGGTCAGAGTATTCTTAACATATTTCAAGAGACAACTCGCTGCCGGGACAGACCCTGCGCGGGAGGTGACTCTGAGGCGTAAAGAGCGAGGAGACACGTTGGGGTTAGGGGACGCTGAAAGCTCGCCAAGCACCGCCGGCACCTCCCGCCACCGCCCCGCGCCCATCGCCGGGAGCCGGAGCGGCTCTCACACACGAGCCGGCCGGGCCTGCGGAGCGAGCGCCGCGGGGGCGGAGAGCAGCCGCTCACCTCCTACCAGCTTCGGCACCTTCCCGATGCGGCCCGTGATCTCTGCCGTGAGCACGGCGAAGTCCTGCTCGTAGCTCTCGAAGTCGGAGGACATCGCGGCGATGGCGCTCCCGGGGGCTCCGCTCCGCACCGCGGCGCTTCCGCGTTCTGCAACCCAAAACGCGTCCCCTACCCCGCCCCCGGGCGCCTCGCCACAGGTTCCGGCGAAACACAGGTGCTCTAACCGGCACGGCCCAGCCCCTCACGGCCGCCCCGACAACCCCCGAGCGGCCTCGGCGGGTGGGATCGCGCTGCACCGCAGGCACCGAGGAGAGGCGACAGCGAGGGGTCACCCCGGCCCCGCAGGCCCTCCCGCCCCGCCTCGTAACCTGCAGCGGCGGAGGAACGTGGCTGCGGCGCTACCGGCGGGCCGCTGTTTCCCGGGGGGCCCGTATTGCGAGCGGACCGCGGGCGGGCGGTGGCAGCGCGGGCCCCGCTCCCGCTCCTCCCCTTCCCTTCCCTCCCCGCCCCTTCCCACTCCCTTCCCTCCCNTGGGGCCGGGCGCGCTGCAGCGGGCGCGCCGCCTGTGCCACTGGGGCCCGGCGGTGGCGCTGGCAGTGGTGGCCGTGTGCTCCGCCACCGCCATGGCCGACGCCGCGCTCTGGTACTGGCCGCTGGACACGGCCGGGGGAAGCGTCAACTTCGTGATGCTGCTCAACTGGACTGTCATGATCCTCTACAACTACTTCAGCGCCATGTTTGTGGGCCCCGGGTACGTCCCGCTGGGGTGGACGCCGGTAAGCGCTGCCTTGCGACCGCCTCGTCCCGGGGCCGCGCGGGGGGACCGGC
>VYZT01014741.1:60103-155042 GCA_013400735.1 Pomatostomus ruficeps | reverse complement strand
GGGCAGCCCTGGGGCCGGGCCGGCCGCCCCCGCGGTCAGCACAGTGGAGATCGCGTGTCTTTTAATGCCACTGTTTCTGTTGTGTCCCCAAAGAATGCTCCACGCTCTCAGGCCACTCCTTCCTCCTTATCTTGTTCAGAAATCTTTCCTTTGCCTGTCCCCGCTTTGCTCCCGCTGCTTCCAGCATTTCCAGTACGCCCCAGCCTGCTCCTGATGCCGAAATCGGACAGATAGAAACTTTCTAACACAGTTTTGAGTATTAGAAAGCAGCACGCCGGACACTTGAAATATCCTTCCTCTAATCGAGTGTGCCGAGCGTTGGGTAAACAGAGTTTTTATCACCCACACTGATGACACATTCATTAGCTCTCCCCGCTTACTTAATGTATATGTAATGCTGTACTTTACATAGTCACATTCCTTATAGGAAGTCCTTATGTGGCCTTTTGGGGGTCTTCCTTGGTGGTCTTCAGTGGCCAGTGTTGTCATATTTGAGATGGCCGTTCCCTGACCCCAGCTCTTGAGTGAGCGCAACACTGTTGATTTCCACGACTTCTGCTTTGTCAGCCTTGCAGAGCTGAGCTGCCGTCCTGCTTCCCCAAGTTACCTCTTTTATCTGCTTCCCCAAAGCTCTGTTGTTCTGTTCTGCTGCCCTTCTCCATCCCCGCCCTGTGCTCTCAGGGGTCCGGTAATGCTGCTTGCCTGGCAGCAGTCGCTGTGTTTTATAGGGGCTTCTCAAAGCAAAGCAGCAGGCAGCAAGCACTGTTGGCTGGGAATGAAAACCTCAAGGTTATCTGCATGCTCCTGCAGACACCAGTTTTGGAGATTTTGCTGCTAGCAGTCACAATTAGAAGAATTAATTTAGAAAATTCCTTTTTTATACATGCCAGAAAATGATGTTTATCTTTGGCTTAGCACAGTACAAGATAGAAATACGCTTTTCCTGTGCTTCAGTAATCTCTTGGAAGAGCTGTAGTCAAGAATGATACAGGCTCAGTATCTCAAGGCAGCTGCCCAGAGTTGGTGTCCCAGTGGCAGGATACAAAGTTTAGTACTGGCCACCTTTCTAATTGTGGAGTATTACTCAGGGCAGAGTCTGGGCAGAGGAGGATCCTGGTAATCATCTTAGCAGGACAGCTGGGTACTCCACTTCCTGAGTGTAAGATTTTGGCCCCTACTTGCTATCTATGAGTGTCTGTCTCATCTTGCTGTAGTTGGTGTGTGTGTGTGTGTAAAAGAGATTGTAAGAGAGTTGAACATTAGTGTTTATCAGTGTTGTATCTTAGTAGTAAGCCTAGAGTGGTTTATGGTGTAAAATGGAGAGAAAATGTGCTCAGCATTTTTTTTTTTTTTCAGAAAGGCCACATGCTGACTTTTACTCTCAGAACTTCACTGTGAAACCCTGCTTGTACAGTTGCTCTTCCTGTCAGAAGAACTGTTTATTTCTTTAACCAACCAGCACTTTCAACAGTGGGAGATGGCTGTGTTGATAGCCAAGAGATTAGCTAGGAGATTATTTAATTTTGTTTTTTCCTCTCCTTGACACCTCCCATTAAATAGGGTTGGACTATGAAACACACCCTGTCAAAAGAAATCAAAGGTGCTTAGGTTAGGAAAATGGCAAAGTAAGCATTGCCAGTGGAGTTGTGTATACATCTAACACTCCTATTCTTCTGTTTAAAGGAAAAATCTCAGGATTGCATGTATCTCCAATACTGTAAGGTGTGTCAGTCTTACAAGGCACCTCGTTCACACCACTGTCGAAAGTGTAACAGGTACTGTTTCTCTTTAAATTGTTTAAAGTCCATATTAGAGCAGCTTCAAAACTAATGATGGATGGTTACCATAATTTGTTCTTCCAGCACTTGCACTGTGCTTGTTTAAAAAGCTTCCATATGAACACTATACCCCTTTCAAGTCTTTCCAGTTTCTAGTTGTATGATTTCTATACAGTTTTGCTGTGTTTTAGTTTAAAAAAATGACTGTCTTTCACATTTTCTTTATAGTTTGAAATCAGTTTCTCTTTAAGAACTTCCTGGCAGCACTAACAAAACAATGCAGTTTTCTTTTATTGAGTGACAGTCTTTACACTGAGGACTGGTAACTTAGGTGGTCACGTAGACTTTTACACCTGTTAAGGTAATTTGGGATGTGAACAAATCTTTAATCAGGTAGGGGTTTTTTTGCATCTGTAAGCTACACTAAAATAACTGGCTTTATATTGAATACAAGAGTGTCTCTAGGGTGTTTACACTCATTAAATGTATTTTGAAAAGGATTTTCAGTTGTGTGAGATCAATACATAGCAATCGAGAAAGCTTTCAGAGCTTTACCACTGAAAAGAAAGAGGCACTGTCACACTTCAGTCTGTGTATTTTTCTTTAAATATTCTTTCTACAAGTAGTTCACAGGGAATTTGATATTTCCTTTATTTTCCTGGTATTCTTATTTTTAAAAACTGGCATTAACAGTAGTGCTTAATTATTGTGATCATAGTTCTTACAAGTCCCATTCTATGGCTCTGTCTCCAGGCTCTGTACAATGGTGTTTTTTAACAATTAGTAAATATGAGTAAATAGGAGGACAAATAACTAGGCAGGGTAGAACCTGGAAGCACTTTTAATTTGCTTTTTTTTATTCTACAACATGGAAATATAATACTGAATAGCAACTAAAAAGAAACAACTGTGTTGAAATATCAGAAATTGTTGGGTTCAAGTGAAAGAATGGAGGTTGAGAAGTAGAAGATCAGCTATCCTTTGAGTTTTTGAGAAACATCATATGTATCCTTTATATTAATCAATATTTATTGTTCACAGATGTGTCATGAAGATGGATCACCACTGTCCTTGGATCAACAACTGTTGTGGATACCAGAATCATGCATCTTTCACTCTGTTTCTCCTCTTAGCTCCACTGGGATGCATTCATGCTTCTTTCATATTTATTATGACAATGTACACTCAGCTTTACAACAGAGTAAGAAAACATAACTAAATGCTTAAAATATTATTTAAGTCAGGTGCATAATTTATCTCTGAAAGTACGAGAGAATTTCGTATTCTGAGAAGAAGCATGTGGAATTCCTTGTTATTCTTTTCACATGCACTCCTAGCTCTGCTCTGTACCTGTAAGAAGTATATATGTTAATGGAGGAGGACGCAGGGAAAGCTGTTTCTGTTTTCATGCATTTTTTCCTTTTTTTCTGTGTTGCTTCTCAAAATCACAGGGATTTCCTAGTGCTTTACATTGGCTGAGGACAGTTTCTGAGTAGCACTTTATGTAGAGAGAGACAGGCTGTGTTTTGGCTGGCACAGAAACCAGCTGCTATTTATTTCCAACACACAAGTTATATGCTATTTATTTTCTTTTACTGGCCACTTTTTTAGAATTGTGTCCATTTCTTCAAGGAAAAAAGTACATTATTCTTGGGACTAAAAATAAATACATTAGCTTTCGGTTTTTTTAACTGCAAAACTTTAACTGTAGCAAGAATGAGCAAACTTGTTCTGGAATACACCCCTTACCTCAGACCCATGGTTAAGATTATAAGCTTTGATTTCAGCCTTTGTGGCTGCATTGAAGACCTCGATAACATCAGCTGAGTGTAACAGATGAAGGTGTATTTGTAGCAGCTGAGTTGTGTTTGCAGAGGGATAATGTTCAGAACTGCTGCCTGCAAAGCTTTCAGAGAAGAACCTGCAGCATTTCCGCGGAAAATGGGGACTGTTCTATGCAAACATTGTCCATCTGACAATGACTAATTTGTTTTTGTTAACATACCAGAGTGCAGATTTGTTTGCTGATTTTTGGGCCTGTCAGGCTTGCAAGATGGTGATCGCAGTTTCACTTTCCATCTAGCAACAAACAAATTTCTGAAGACAAAAGTCTTTTGAATTTTTTTTTTTTCCTAGTTACTCTGCTTGCTTTATAAACCTGTCAGATGTTGGACACTTACCTTCAGAGTCAGATTTCTTATAGATAACTTGCTTTGTTTCAGCAGTTGGAAAGTTCTAGAGCTGAATGATATTTTTCTCTTTGCAGATATCTTTTGGGTGGAGTTCTGTGAAGATTGACATGAGTGCAGCCAAAAGAGACCCTCGTCCCATTATTCCCTTTGGACTGTCTGCATTTGCTGCATCTTTATTTGCCTTAGGACTGGCATTAGGAACAACTATTGCTGTTGGTATGCTGTTTATTATCCAGGTAAGTCTACAGCTCTGTACAAAAAGGTTAAAAGCTGTAAGTTTTGTGTGCTTGTGGCGCAGAAACAGAATTCAGGATTGAGATAAGAACAGTTGTGCAGAGCTTATGTTGCTGTATAACTTTTCCAGGGATTTATGTAGCTTTGTCCCAATGTTTCAGTTACCACAGTTTGGTTTTTTTTTCATTATTTTTCTTGGGAGGACTGGGATGTGAAAATCTAATGAACTGAGAAGATATGAGATGGGTTTTATAAACTCCCTGAAAAAGGCAAAATACTTGCCCTGTCCCTGAAAATAGGTGTAAATATGCCTGATATATTTCTTAAAATGTTGGAGATCTTTGGAAGAAAACAAAAAAAACACATTTTAACCATTAAGTGCAATACTGTGTGATACATATATAAGTATATAATTCTAGAGCTTTTATCTCTGCTGAGGGTTTGTTTCTAACATTTTATGTTTCAGTTAAGTCTATAAAAGTTGCTTTGTTCTTTAAAACAAGTTAGTTTGTTAAATGATGCTTTCTTTGCATAGCTGATGTATTCCTGCAGAAAGTAAATCCTAATTTCACCTAACACTTTTCTTTCAGATGAAAGTAATTTTGACAAATAAAACTTCAATCGAATCCTGGATTGAAGAAAAGGTAGGCTTCTATTACAGTATCTTGTACCGTTACAAAGTTTATTTTCCGTATTTATAACTTTTTTTTGTTTCACCTCCAGATTAAAACCAAAGATGCTATTTCAATTCACCACTGACTTAACACCTACAACAAGCTTTTCCCTTAGTGTCTCTGCAATTCACTGAAAGAGATGACAAATCATGCAAATGCATAGATTTTTCTTGTGTTTTGTAGAAGCTTTTTGAACATAGAATAATATTTGCTTTGAAGAGACTTTGCTTATCAACTTGAAATATGTTGGTGTTTTCTTCTGAAACTTGAGCTTTGTCATTACACCTGCCTGTACCTTTAATTGTCCACCTCACTGACCCATTCAAAGTAGCATCTTTTGACTCATGGTTTTCCTCATTTCTTACTTTGGATTCTAAGGGAGGATTTTCCTTGATTGGAATTATTTTCCTTGATTTTGAAGAAGTACTAGAAAATACCTAGTCTTCCCTCCTTTAAATTTATCTTGGATTTCCTTACCTTTATGGAGGTTTTCACAAGATTTTTCAGGAGCAATATAAATTTAGAGGAAGCAAAACTGACTCAATATTTAGAAATTAGTTTAGTGCTAACTGGGTTTTTTTGTATAAGTCCACAAACATTTCATTAATGTCTTGTCTTTCTTTTATTTTGTGTGCCAAAATTAGCATGAGAATCTTGACTGTGTATAAGTACTTAAAGTATTGTAATGTCAACTCTTTGCATGGAATATGGCTGGGTCCCAGTCCTGTGAGACCTTTGAATAATGGGATAATAGAACATAAATGAAAGAAATCCCTGTTATCACTATATTGTAAAATTTGGAATAATATGTTAAAATTTTTTCCTGTAAAACACAAGCTGCTAATACGTCGCTTCTGAAAGCTGAGCATGGACTGTAATACATAAATATTTAATAAAATGGCTTTACTGCAGCAGAGAGCACTGCTCTGTGGCTGCTCCACTAGATGTCATCAGAACTGTGAGAATGTAGAGCTCGTGACTGGGGAATGTGGGCGATTCAGATCATGCCTGTGTGTGCATTCTCAGAGGAGCAGTTGGCACTATCAATGTTGAGTCATGCTCATGATCATTAATCAAAGGATTCTGAGCTGTGGAAGCTTTTGTATGGAACTGAGAAATAGTCAGGCATTGGTCCCTAAAATAAAAAGACAAAAAATAAGATCAGAGCATGGTGTGTATGATCAGTGTAGTCAGTGGGCTCTGTTGTTAAAGAGTAAATGTGGGTGACAGGGATGGGGACACCCACACCAGACATACTTCTGAATGATGGTTTTAAGTAGTTTTTAAAGCCTGGGTTGGTATAGCAGGAATACACTGCTCTTGCCTGAAAATGTTTGCCTTTAGGTGCCATGGACCCATCCAGGGCTTATGACCTGGCCTTCTTAGTATTTGCTGCTTGACTGCAGTTGGTAGGGTGTTTTTATGCACTGCATTTCTTCATTATTTTCTAGGCCAAAGACAGAATCCAGTACTACCAAACGGGTGAGACCTTTATCTTTCCCTATGATATGGGAAGTAAATGGAAGAACTTCAGGCAAGTGTTTACATGGTCTGGGATTCCTGAGGGAGATGGCCTGGACTGGCCCGTTAGAGATGGATGTCACCAGTACAGTTTGACGGTAACTGGTCTCCAGTGGTATCTCAAGTTGATTCTCCCCACTGTCCACCTGTCTGCTTTCCTTTGCAATAACAGACCAGCTTTTTAAATAAGTAAAATAGACTGGCTTCAAATACATGTACAAGAGTTCTGTTAAATGTTCTCCCATTTCTGATACACCAAAATTTATGCTTTTGTGCTTCAAACTGCTGTTGGTATTTCCTGTGTTTGTTGAATGGTTTCAATACCTGGCTTCATTTTGTGTTGAATGCTGCCTAAATTTCTGTTATCATTTATAGATAGAGCAACTGAAACAGAAAGCAGACAAGCGAGTAAGAAGTGTAAGTATTTGTGAGGTTTGGTCTGAAATTACTTTGAAATACCGATATAAATAAATGTAATTAATCCACACAAACCGTGTATAGCAATCTCTGCTTAATTAAACTTGGCATTTAGCCTTTGCATTTGCTTCTTAGTTTCCAGATGGGGAAAAAACATGATAATAAAGATTACTGTGCTTCATTGTTAAGCAGTTAATTTACAACTTAGAGTCCCTTTGACAGCCGTTGTCATTATGCTCAAATCTGTGGTATGCTTGAATTGATCTTTTTGGTATGAAACTTATCAGCAAGGCCCTAACTCCTCAAAGTAACAAATTGCTGTGTTTTGTCCCAATCTGTAGGTGCGGTATCGAGCCATAGAAGATTACAGTGGTGTCTGCTGCCCTGTGACTAAAGGTGTTAAAACATTCTTCACAACACCGTGCACTGAAGAACCTAGAATTGCACTGAGTAAAGGGGATCTGATTTTAGCCACCAGAGGCTTAAGGTTAGTGGCTCCACACCTTTATGTTTGGTTAAAAGAAATATTGAGATGGGTTCTGATATCTAATCACCTGTTATGCGTCCTTCCCCAGACACTGGATGTATGGTGAGAAGATTCTCATCACACCTGCTGATGGTATGGAGCAGTTAATTTCACTTTTTCTGTCAAAAATTGCAAATCAATTTTATAGCTGTCTAGAAATGTGGCCAATATTGTATGTTCGCTTCTCGAAACACAGAATGATGACATTAGTGGCATTAGCTTCTCTCCACACTCCACAGTTTTTATTCGCATTTAATAGACTTCCCAGTTTTGAGAAACATTAAATGAATCTGTCAGACTGACAGAACACTCATTTAGTAGTTCATTGAAAGTTGAGTGGGAAGGGGGACACTTCATATTCTAAGAAAAGGTTAGACTTTTAGACTCTAAAGAGGTTACAGATGATTCATTTTTTTGATATTTAAATGGTGGTCTGTCTTAAACACATCCAGGCTTCCTACCTACACACACTATATAAGTATAGGGATTAATCTTCGTGTATCTTAAAAACTAGGAGGGATTATGTCTTTGGTTTGGAATAATTTCCAGAGACTTTAATATGCATTTATAAAACTAACTGTGGGTGTTAAAGACTCCTGCTGATCTGTAGAGGGTCAGCATCACAGCCAGCTGCATTGAAACTTTTACATGTTTCACTTCAGACCTCTTGCTCTGGACTGAACTAAAATTTTACCTGCCAGAGGGTGTGTTGGATTCTGTTGTTTCTTCCAAACAATTTTTAATTCATTGCATGTGCATTTCATATTTGCACAAGTGAGGCTGCCAGCAGTCACTACACTGAAAGAGTCCTTGCTGTTCATGGGAGGTCTGAAACCCTCATGGGCTGGAAGTGCCCCGGCAGCTCACTACAATAAACCCCTTCAAACATCAAATGGGAATGAACACGGCAATAGTTTGTATTGCATTGCTTATTGTGAAGATTAGCAGGACAAACCTGCTCTACTGAAAGAATGTTGGGTTTTTAAAATCAAGTAAAATGTCTTGGGGTCTGGGTGGGGAATTTGGTAAATACTGAGAGGCTGGATCAGACTAGACTTCAGACACAGGACAAGTTTTGCTAGGAATGTATTGCAAAATGCTATAAATAAGCAGGAATAAAAAGTTGCACTACAGAAAGATGGCAGAATGAATGATTAAGTAGCCGTTATTCTGTGGAAAAAAGACTCAGTCATAATCTTAAGATGAGTTAACACTTCCAGAAAAGAAGCATACAGCTTCCCAGATGCATGAAGTAAATCTTCCATCCTACTCAGCATTGGCAGAGACTGCTGAAATACTCCTACAAGTAAAAACAGCTACTGCATCTCAAGAAAGAGCAAGATCAACTGTAAAGGGTTGAGAGGAAAACTATGAGAATAATTAGAGTAATAGAAAATGTGACTTACAAGGAAAAGCCCAAGAATTGGGATGGTTTACCTGGAGAGGAGTAGGGAATGGGAGACAGCCAGGGTATGTACAAATAGTCATCAGCTGTGTAAAAGTCTGTGGTAGACAAGTTTGTTACCTGCTTCCTGTGTCCCTGGTGTGTAGAAAAAGGAGTTGTAAACCTGATTTATAGACAGAGATTCAGATAGGGTATGGGGATGAATTTTCTCGAGTGAGGTAGAGCACTGCAAAACTTTGGAGATGCCTGAAAATATTTTAGGTAGTTGGAGAATCCATGCAACACCAGGCAGTTATGTTAGAAATGACTTAGATGTTCTGTCTTGTAGAAGAAAACAACTTAGGTAAGTGCTTGATGTCTCTTCCAGTCCTGTGTTTTTCCTCAGTAGTGGGTCATGTTTTGTTCTAAGTTAATGCAACTTTTCATGTCTTAAGGTGGAGTAAGAGAACGAGGCTGGTTCCCTAGGAAGTGTGTGGAAAAATGCCAGTATGACTCTGAAACGGATCAACCAGTGGATGGAGAGAAGAAAAGCAAATAGCCTTCTAATTTTTTTAAATAGGAAATGGAATTTTTACTTAAGACCACAATCCTTTACTTGAAATTTTCTGTATATTACTTTAGACTTATGCAATGAATATGTTAGGACGAGGTTTTCTTTTCCTCGCGGCTGAAAGGGTTGGATATGCCTGTGCCATGGTTTGCATACTTTTTAAACAATAAATAATTGAGGAAGCCATTCAGTGGATTGCCTTCAAGATGCATCCTTTTCATCACAAGTCAGGATTTCTTTTTCTGTTTAAATTGCATTCTGAGCGTTCAGATTATAGATTTTCTTCCTCAGCCGCATCTGATTGTTATGCGTGCTGCTTATCTTTTGTATTTCTCTGAAGCTGCCCCTGAAAATCTTAAAATAAACATCTGATTCCAATTCCAGATAAAATTTGTTACCTGTGACTTTTAATGATGTGAATTGTCCATCTCCAATAAATGATACATTCATATTCACTTGTGGGTTCAATTGTTCTTAGACCTAAAAGAAATAGTTTATAGGCATGGCAGTGTGAACTGAGTAGGAAGTAAAGATTTAAAAAGACTTCAGCTGTTGCAATAGGAATATTCCGTGCTTTTAATGGGAAAAACTACAACCAGCACTGTCTGCTCCCTCTGAAATCTGAGCCTGTACCCAAGAGATCTTGATCCATTTTAGAGTGAAAGGAAGCAGTAGCCAAGATTGAAAATTTTTGTCAGTCTAGTTGCTAGTAGCAATTAACAGCCTTCTTAAAGCATTTTTATTGAGCATCTAGTATGGATTATTAGAAGGAAAACCTTAAATTAAAGTAAGTTGTACCAGCTCAAGGCTTTTTAAATGTCTCCAAAATGCAGCGTGGGGTTTTGTTTTGTCATGGTGTAGTTACACGTCAGCCAGGTTGAGAGGTTTGGAAAATTACTGTTCTAAGCAAACACCTGGTTTACCTCCACCTGCATGAGCTCTCTCAGGCAGATGAGCTTTTCTTAAACAATATAAAATATATACAGAAATTACTCCATACCCCAAGCCAACATTACTCCCATATGCTCCTGCTCAGTTGCTCTCTAACAGAATTGAAGTTTTTTGTTTTCGTCAGTTTGTTGTGCATTTGTGTGGACGGTGAACCACTACTCCTGGGCTGTTTCTGAGCTGTGGCAGGAGAGAGTTAGTGTTCAGTTTTAATGGTTTGGAAGCAGGTGATTTGCTTCTCGTGAAAACAAAGTGCTTATTTTCTAGAAGCAGGTTTCATTAGAGGTGTGGGAGTGTATCATACTCCTAGTTTGCTTACTTGCAGGGATGTAGCTATTTTGGAATATGAGTATATATTAATACAAAAACTTCCGAACTACCTGGAATACTCATAAACTCAACTGTAGTAGTTTCTGATCAGTGGCTTTAGAACCAAAGATTACAAAAAGAAGCTTCTCTTCCAGCTGAGGAAGCTGCAGCTAAGCACCATGTTCTTGTAACCAAGTGACCAGGAGGGGAAAACAGAACTCCCCATGTTAGGAAGCCACTGGTGCAACTTTTACAATTGAATTGCCTATGGCATTAGAGAATGATTCAAGCACTGTCTTGAGACCATGGATTGAAATCAGGACTTCATTAAAACCAAATTACAAATAAAGAGTCAGTATTTCCCTCTGAACATTTCCTGTTGGGATCAGGAAAAGAAGAGACTACACAGGAATTACTAAGTTGCAGGCACAGAAGTTGTTTCATAAAGGTTGAAAGAAAAAAGAAATTTTTTGTTGGTATGCAACTCTGATATGATTTTGGAGCCAAAAGCAGAAAGTTTACTTCCTGACGCAGTGCATAGGAGTTGTTTCCAATTTAACTAAACAAATGTTTATCAATGTTCCTATTAAATATCTGCCTTATGTGAATCATGTCTTAGTTGTATCATTATTCAGCAGATGTACACACTGTCCTGCAGACCGATGAGAGCTTTGAAAAGCAACTTGGGAAGACCAGATGTTATTTTAGCTCTCAATCTTTGTATCAAGGCAAAAAAAAAAAGTTGCAGAGTTGAACTTCATTGTACCTGTAGCCATCCTTACCTCAGGTCTTCACCAGGTACAGCAGTGTTCCAAGCCTGCTGTAGCTTTCTCTAGTGTTCACACGACAGCCTGAAGTAATTTTTACACCATGTCAATGCAAACATGCCTAAGGTACCCATTTTCACTTCACATCCACGTTGTGGAAGCAGTTCATATGGCAGAAGTGTCACACACGAGACGAGTTTAAGACCAATTCACACTTGAATTGCTGTATATGTTTTATTGTTCAGGCAATGCCATTCCCCCTCCGAGCAGATCTGTGCAGGGAAGCGTCACTGTTCATTGTATCAACAAAAGTACTTCTCAGGCACTGCTGCAGGTGGCATTACAGGATTCAGCCTCGAGTTTCTACAGATGTCAGGTGCTCTGGATTTACTGTTCCCAACTGACTTGCTCACTTTTGTGTCCAAAATCAGTTCCAGTTTGCATTTCTTCCCCGTGTTTCTTTTTTTTTTTCTCCACAGTCTCACCTGGGGAAAAAGATTAGGCCACCGCTAACTTCCACATTGCTTTAAGGAAAGCACAGGAAAGATAAGCACCATAGTTACATGCACTTTCAGAGACTTAGAAGCCTTTATAGCCTCACATTTGTGGCAAGCGCAGTAAGTGACACAACGGTTACCTGAAAATGTCAAGGTCTGTGAGCCCAGACTAGAAACAGAATGGAGTCATTTGTTTTCACTAGTCAAAACTAGAGCTGCCTCACAGCAAGGGGTGGATCTTTTGGTAAATCTTGCTTTCATTTTGGAATAGCTGACCAAGAGCATTAAAGAGGGAGAGGAACAGGCACTGTTTGAACAAGGAAGGCAATTTTTGTCTGCAGACAAGGAGAATTGGCCTAGGAAAGCTAGAGATACATGTTACCCATGTTGCATCATTAGCACTGCCTTTTGAACTGCTGGAGCTGACTACTGCGGGGACAGGGAGGCGCTCTCAGCAGAGACAGAACAGTCTGATGGAAGATATAAGAAAGTTTTCATCTTGCTTAAATCGTTTTCTAAAGCAGCAACTTAACACAAGAAAATCTCACATATTGTGGTAAATTCATTGTTTCAGCACAACCTATGCTGACGACAAGGAAAAGAAAGTTGAGTAGAGGAGCAGCTGGACTACAGGAGCAAATCTGGACTACACTACATTATTGTCTCATGGCTGGAACTGTGGCTGACCAGTGACAGCACAAGAAACAAGTTCGAGTTCTGCAGCAGTTGTGTTCCAGCTGCAGCCATACAAAGCCAGGTAGCTGACAATGTGGTTGTAGCAGAGCCACAAGTAATTCACACAGGCTTTAGTTTGATTGTGCAGTCTCAATTTATTGCATCCTATATCTTTAGGATTGACAGCTAAAGTTTTACACTTATTAGGCTCAAATTTGTAAGTGTAAAGGCTTTAACACTGCCGTTTCATTTGAAAATGTGCAAAACTGATCCAGTGCCTCCTAAAGAATGAGCTGTGGTTGCTTTAGACACAGGTACTTTACAAACCAGTTGATGCCAGATTACTCGTTTTCATTATAAACAACTTATACCATGTAGTCCAGGACCAGGAACAGAAAATTCACTTCTGTGTTTGCTAAACAGACATTAGCATGAATTCATACAGAGTTCAGTCTGATTGCAGATCAGTCCACAACAGGACACAGTGGAGTTCATAGTTTCAGCAGGAAAACAAGATTTGCTTTTGACAGTGAGAGGTGCATACAGCTGTCTTTTAAAGGCTGAAGCTCTTGTGTGTTTTTGCATTTCAGTCACAGTCCAAGGAAGATGAAAGTTCTGGCCTTGCCGAGACAGTTGATGCTCAGTCCCACAGGATGTTAACACTGCTTGTTGTCAGTTATACTACAGCCATCTTCTTCCAAAAGTCATTTTTCTCAGGTACTAGAAACAAATAAATTTAAGTTCCTGTTCCCCTCCACTCCAGCCTGTCTTCACCATAGGCCATGTAGTGTCACAGATTTAACTACTCCAGGCAGTTTAAATTAAACTGGCCATTTATTCCTGAGTAGATGAATAGAGGGCCTCAATCTCCTTCTGGAAGAATTTAACAAGGTCTCCTCGCTTTGCCTTCAGTGTTGGTGTCAAGAGTCCATTCTCCACAGAGAACAACTCTGTGTGAACGTACAGATCTTTAACCTATTAAAAGAAAACAATTTAGCACGTTTAGCACATAATTAGAAGACAAACAACAGTTCTTCCCAGCTTCCTCAGGCTCAGTGCAAGAATTCAGTCCCAGGAGATCCAGTAACTAAACTGGTTTTTTTGCTGATACAGCAAGAGGGTGAAACTCCGGAACAGGCCCTGCAGCCTATTGTGAATCTCCACTCCATCTCTTGGCAATTGCTGCTGTTGCCCTGCACAGCCCCTGGTGTCGGTGTAGAGACAGGCAGCCAGTGTTTCACCGACTGCTTCAATCATTTGGGGCAGCTGCCTCAGGGCCCCTCCTGGCACAGTCAGTAGCAGGAATGAAGACTTCCCAGCCATTGTGTTAGCCATACAGGTGCTAGTGACAAGCAGGATTTGAAAGTACTCACTTGTTCAAAGGATTTAAGGCCAGCCTCTCTCCCCAGTCTGATCATGTCATCTAAAAGCGCTTTCTTCACTGCCTAGAAGAAACACAGCAGAAGCAGAGTGTGTAAAGCTGCCATTTTGTAATTGCAGCTCAAGACCATAACCACTTGCCGAGTCACGGAGAACTGAGGATGGCAAGAATACATACTTCAACATTCAAGGTTTCTCGTATTAAGGCCACTACAAAGTCATGTCTATCTTCTCATTGGAAAAGAAACAGCGATAACCCTTGAAACAAGAGACACCTATGCTCATTTCCAGTTTTTGCTGTAAGGCTGCTTTCATGACTCACCCAGCATTAAACCAGTTTAATTTACCGAAAAGAGGTGGACAGAACAAAGTCAGAGCAATGTAAGATTGGATTTAGAATTAAATTCTGTCTCTAACACACTAAACACAAAGCCACTCACTGGGTTTTTGCAGAGCTCTTCAAAGGAACCTTTTACTCCCAATTTTGCTGCAAATTCTGGAAGCATCTCAGCATCAGGAACCACTATACCTATTAGATAAGACTGAAAACAAGTGGAAGTAGTCAGGCTGAGACCAAGATAAAGCATAATAAATGTCTTTGTCAGTCACATGTACATCCCTGTGAGTTTTCAGCATTTCAAAGGTAGCTATGAGGATTTCCAAGGTACTGAGAGTTGTGACAGCAGTAATTGAAGCACTGACTCAGTTTGTTATGTGTGCTGAATGATCCAGCAGTTATTTTTGGCTAGTTTACAGATTGAAGACTGGCTTCTGCTGGCATAGGTAACACCTCCCTGGCAATGGAAAAACACTTCTGCTGTGCAGAAAGGCTGACAGAGTTGGGGTGGTTTAACCTGAAGAAGACAAGGCTCCAGGAAGACCTTTTTGTGGCCTTTCAAAACTTAAAGAGAGCTTGCAAGAAAGATGGGGACAAATTTTTAGTAGGGCATGTGGCAATAAGACAAGAAGTAATGGTTTTAAACTATAAGATAGTAAATTTACATTAGATACAAGGAATTTTTTGCAAGTGTGAGGATGGTGAAACAGTGGCAGAGGTTGTCCAGAGAGGTGGCAAATGCCCCATCCCTGGAAACATTCAAGGTCAGGCTGAATGGAGTTCTGAACAACCTGATCTAGTTGAAGATGTCCCTGCTCATTGCAGAAGGGACTGTTCTATGAGTCTGAACTGCACAGAGCTGACCTGACATTCTAATCCCACACAAGTCTGTAATTAGCCTTTACCCAGCTTGCAACAATGCCAGCTGTCACTTGGGAGGTCTATAGGTCTGAGAACATATTCCTATAAACATGGCTCTCTTAGGAACAGATTTTGTTCCAGGACTCTTGTACATGCATACATTTGTGCTCTGATCGTCCAGAACTCTTCGTGGGAGGAAATCTTGCAGGATGCTCACTAATGTCACTTACCCTCAGACTTTCCCCATGTACAAAGACCTGGGCTACAGGAGTACTTCTGATATAGACATTTTCTATCTTCTCTGGAGCAATGTATTCTCCTTGTGCAAGTTTAAATATATTCTTCTTCCTATCAATGATCTTCAGTGTTCCATTCTGGAAGTTAAAAGTGGAGGTCATTAGTTCCAAGTCTCAATCTTGCTTATATAAAAGAGGATAAACAGGCTTTGTTTTGTTGTGTGAAAGGCACATCTGGAACTAGTCTAGAAACCACATACTGGTCTTTGCTTTCTACAGAGAGAATAGTTTGTCTAATTTCTCGAGTTAGCTCAGGACATGATTAGACTGCTCTTTTATTCTCCTCTGACATAAGCCAATACACCTTGTTATGTCACTTCTACAGTGAATAGTCTTAACTATGGGCCTAGCAGGTGTTATTTGATATCTTGTAACCTGACTGGTCTTTGGAGCTTTGCCTGGAGTTACCTAGGGAATCTAGTATGTAGAGACTTTTATCCCAAAATTCCATCTTTAGAGATTACTGTGAAGTAACAGGAATTCACAAGCAAGAGATGGTTTGTAGTAAGCAATTACTCACTGGCAACCATTTCCCTATGTCTCCAGTGTGGAGCCAGCCATCTTTATCAATTGCTTCTGCTGTCTTCTCAGGGTCTTTCAGATAACCCCTGAACACATTTGGTCCTTTAATGCAGACCTATAGCAAGGACAGAACACTGTTAGTCACCAAGACTTAGGTTTCAGTATTTCCTGACATGCACAGGAGATGGTACCTACCTCGCCTTCATTGTTAGAAGAGAAGTAGCTCATCTCTTCCACATCATCTAGTTTTATGATATTACAAGCCAGCGGGGCTCCAACATGGCCTAGGAGAAAAAAAAAAAAACAATCAACCAAAAAAGACTTCAGCGATAGTAGATACTTACTGGCTCTGTTCACTGCTTTAACAAGAACCAGTATTGTTTAAAGGAGTCTGGCATCAAATGTTCAATAAAGTTGTTGCAATGCCATTTTCAGACAGTTAATGTAGGACAAATAGCAGCTGAGTCTCGATGCTTAGAGCATTATTGGTGTAATGAACCACACCAAGCATGATCCACTCTTGCCTCCACAGAAGCCCCTCTCATAGATCCCGGTATTCATTTGCATTTCATCCTCATTGTGCTCTGTAGTTACTGTGTTCACAGAGATGGTGACTTGAGTCTGAATCTGGAATATCCAGTATTGCTAAGATAACAGCTGAATCTCCAAGGTCCTTCAGGAAAATAGTGAAGTATCATGTCTAATATTTTGAGTAAAACATGTCATTTAGGAGACAAAATGATTTTCTTAAGGCCATTTGGGAAGTCTCTGTCCGGTTTGCTCAGCTCTCTCTATTCCTTTCCTGTATTCTGGGACAGGGTCTAAACTGACCTATGTCACCTTACACCAGGGGTCCTCGTCTGGTTGAGTCAAGAATTTTAGTACCTATTAAGCAGACAGGTGACTGCTGCTACCAAGAATCACTTTGAAGTTGAGTACCCATGATTTAATTTTCATTAAACTAAAAGCGGTAGAGCACCTAGGCTTGAGTGCCCCATTATGTGGACAGCTCTGGGAGACTTCCCAAGTCTCAGCTCCCATACCTGTTGTCCAGTCTCCAGGCATTGAGAAAGTGGATCCAGCTGAGCACTCAGTCTGGCCATAACCTTCAAAGATCTGTGCGAGAAAGGATGAGTATTCCTTGAACATCAAGTCCTTGGTGAGAAAGGCCTCAGTTTCAACTGTGCCCATGCTCAAGTCTTCTTAGGAAGGAAGCCAAAACAATCTTTGCCTCTGAGATATCTTGGTCTTATTGGTGTAACCAGATGTTAAAGGTCACCTACACAAACTTTTCTTCGGTCACCTCATTTTCTGTTCTCAAATGTGCTACAGTGGGAGCTCATTGACTATCAGAATAAGCCACAAAGCTCAGAGGCAGCTGCCTGACTTTGAGTGCCTCATGTTCCTATTTCTGCTGCTCTTTTCCTCCTCTCAGAGCCTGCTGCATAGTCTTTTGGTAGTGTAGTTTGAAGTGGGTCCTGCAGATATTTTTCCCTGTTACAGTTAACTCAGAGGAAGCAGTCTGTAAATACCCAAGACTGAGAGCATTTTCCTCAGGAACAAGCTGAGCTGGACCCCAGCTATATCACTGGTCACTCATTTGTGCATAGTTAAACAGGGCTTACTGTAAAAGGAAACTCAGCTTACCTGACAGCCTAATGCTGCTCTAAGAAATGTCAGGACAGAGGGAGATATAGGGGCTGCACCTGTTACCATGATACGCACTCTTCCACCCATGGTTTCCTACAAGTAAAAAAGACGCCATCAGATCCTCCAATACTACATTGTTGAGCTCTCTCACACTTAGAATAACTTACCTGAACTTTTTTGAAGACTAGCTTGTCCCAAATGCTGTCATTTCGAAAGATGCCCTGTTTTATTTCAGCCATCTTCATAAACACAGCAAAGTTTAACAGGCAACGCTTTACTGGGGTGTTTGCACCACTCTGGATCTGCAGGGAAAAGTACCTGTGACTCTTGGGTTTAGCTCTCATCTGTACCTCCCATTCTTGTCTTGTATAGAGGCACCATATCTTACTTCAGTGTTCTAGGGTCTGTCTTCAGCACTGTAGTGTCCAGGAGGTGACCCAAAAGGCAATCCTAGTTCATGATATTACTGAAACACTATGGCCATCGTTTTGAAGAGCAGGGATCCTTTTAGCTTTGCACTTGATTCATTTGCATTCCAAAAGTTAACAATGTTTTTGTCTCTTAACAGCAACAAACTTAGCCCAGTCATGACTGCAAACACTGTTCTTATACTCCAGGTCCCAGAACTCTTTCCACCTCCTCAGAAAAGATTCTAAAGAATTCTTTCTGCTAAGGGGTAGTTAACTAGTGGTGATGTTATGACATATTCAATATTATTTTGTATTTGTATGCTTGCTTGCATATATGAACACAAAGATAATTTAGCTAAAATTGCTCACATACCTTGTCATATACTCTATTGAGCAATCTTGGTACAACTGGAAATAGTGTTGGCTTCAAGGTTTTCATGTCATCTGTTAGCAGCTTGATATCTCCTTGGAAGAAGCCTACTTTTGCTCCACAGCTGTATACCACGGCCTAAAAATTGACCAGACTAACCTTAGTCAAAAAGAATTCCTAGCCTCACTAGCCATAATTATTAGTCTATGAAAAGCAGCATGATTTCCAGTGCCCACTTACAGGAAAGTTATTGTGTGAATAGGTTTTGAGGACATACAGATTGCTAACATGTCTTTTACTGTAATTTGATTTATAAAAGCTCAGATATATATCTGTACATACCTGCACAACTCTCTCAAACATGTGAGCCAAAGGAAGATAGGAAATGGCAACATCTGAACTTGAACACTCAATTGTGTTCTAGAGGGAAAGGAAGTAGAAGTAAGTTAGCATTTTCTATTCCTGCCTGAGTTACTTTTAAGTAGAAAGTAAATAAGGTTTGGATCAACTTGGGTACTTTGAGATAGACACTTCCAGTGACTGAAGCAGTTCAGGCTCAGGCTTATCCACCACCTCTTCAAGATTTGTAGCTGTCACTCAGCCACACTAAATCATAGTTAGTTTTACACTTTGGTAAGACTTGAAATCGGCGTTTTAGTACTCTTGGTATTTAGGCCTGACACATTCTAAAATAACTTCTTTGTCAAAGTTCCTGTTCAAGTCAAACTAAGTTTCTTGCGGAACTATTGCCTCATTGAAAAATGGGCACTTAGGAAAGCATCAGTTTCTGGGAGTGAATGGTTTAGAGAAAACGCTCACATTAAAGCTGGTTTCATGACTGAGGGACATATCCTGGAGAGTGGCTTACCTCTGTGCATCTCAGGAAGGCAGCAGCATTTGAAACAACATTCTGATGTGTCAGCATGGCTCCTTTAGGGTTACCTTTGGAGAGATCAAGCAAGGTGAGCTGTGGCTCTGACTGCCTCTGCTGGCAGTTTCCCATGTCTTGTTTGGCTCCGTTTGAACTATCTCAGTACTAGGCTCAGTCCAGCAAGCATTGTCTTAAGAGATCACAAATATGCCTCATCTTGAGTGCTTTCAGCTATGGATATTACATAAAGGAGATGGCTACTGAAACAGCAGAGCAATTGGGAGTAGCAGAGAGAATGCTGAAACAAAATTTATTTTTTTTTTTTTAGCCCTTATGGGTCAAAATACACAGTTGAACAATCAATCTCTTGAACATTAAGGCTGCATTTTTCTTAGGGTAAGACAAAATGAATTTGGCTTTTCTTGCCCCCAGTTCTAAGAAGCTTTGTCCTAGTGCACTTGACTTGTAGTGACAGTATCCCAGTACCCCAAGTAAAACTGCAACAGTGGTTTGGCACTGCTCTAATTTTCTGGTTTTCTTCCATATGCTGAGGATTTCTTTTTTTTTTTTTGTGCAGGGAAGCTGTATGGGGAGGCTCTTTCTGTGGGGAAGTCTCACTCTAAATTCTTACCTGTGGTTCCACTCGTAAAACACACAACAGAAAGATCTTCAGGCTTAGGAGGCTAGAGGGAAAAAGCCACAAAGTCAGTGTAAGGATTATGATGCTTATCTGTAATTACATACAATTCCTAACTGGGATGAACCAGGAATTCTGGTTCACAAAAAAATTCTGCCAGCCTCCTCTACTAGCAGCATATCAAGAGTTTTTTCCAGAGACTAGTTTTACGAGTTTATAGCTCTTTCATACAGATACTTACAACTGGTTCTCTGATGTTGTTTCTTCCCAGTTCCTGTGTTAGAGAGAAAACAGAGCTTAACAGATGTGCACAATAGGTGAATAGGTAATGGCATTTCAAATGCAACACCTGTTTTACTACTTTGCCTCGTGATACTCTGTCTCATTCAAACAGAGACGTTTTCCTGAATCCAGTACACATAACTCTGAAAAACTGTCTGGTGCCAGTGTGAAAAGGACACTTTGGAATGTGTAGAAAGTGATCAGAACTACTTAAGGAATTTGGAAGTCCTGAGTGGAGATGTTTCCTTTTATTTGACGTTGGCCACATCTCTTTACAAGCCTAGTATTGGATATCTAAGCAGCCAGAATTTGCATTTACAGTTCCAATTAGACCCAACTGCCAGCTTAGAAGCCTGATTAATCCTGTTACAACAGTACCATGAATTAAGCTAAGCAAGTGTTGGCTGTCAACAACACATTGGCATAACTTTAGTCAATGGTTTCAACTCTGCAATTCCATTTAGCTAAAGTTTCAAAGTGACTGCTGTCTAAGATCTCAGGTACAGGTGCGACAGCTGGGTAATGCTTACATTAAAGCATCATTGCTACCACAGAAGATCAAGATCTTTAGCTGGTAAAGTATTCCAGAAGCCTTTAGCCACCCACCTCAACCTCCTGCAGTGATAGAATTTCAATTCCCACTTTAGCTCCTCTGTCCTTGAGCTCCTTATCAAAGAGATCCATGAGAACAATAATCTTCAGACACGGGGTCTTTTTTTCCTCACAGTTCTTAAGCAAGATCTCTGCCTTTGCAGGCGTGTCACAGATCACCACGCTTATGTCAGCTACAGAAAAGAAATTATCAGAAGTCTATTTAGCCAGTGACAGCTCAGCAGCACATACTTTTAGAACATAACAGTGGTTTGGTGCCATTTGCATTTATTCATATGGATTCAGTGGCTGGCTTACAGTGCTAAGATTCCTTCTACCACTGTCAAGTGATTGGGTGAATCTGAGATTCTGGCAATATAAAGTGAGGGTGAATGCTGAGGAGCGGAAGAGAAATATCTTTGCTCACAGTCAAGATGCACATTGAAACTTTTGGTATTGTCATGATATTGTTTAGGTTTAGCCATCTTCCTTAAATCTGAAGAAATTTAGGCCCAATTGAAAGAGGTAGCTAAAATTCTTGAGTTAATACTTCAGCTTCCCTGCAGATGCAGTTATAAAACCTTTTCCTTTAAGACAGCAGAGGAACTGGGTTTGCCTGAGCCTGCCAGTTCCCAGTTAAAATTGCAAGCCACATCTGTGTAATCCCAAGACAAGACCTGTTTCCAAGGTTCACCACCATAACTGTTGAAGTGATTTTGTTTGGCAAATCCTGTTTATGGGATGGAGCCCAGATCACTGTAACAATAGTGGATATTTATTTCCCCCATATCTCTCCTAAGACTTGAGGAAGAAAATCTGAAGATTTATTTAACTTCCTTGCCAGTTTCTTCCATGATGGCCTGCTAGCTGTTGTTTCTGTAGAATATGCAATAACCAGACAGATTAAACAGATTTAGGCATGTCTTTACCTTTCCCTCCTCCACTTTTTTCATCCTACAACTTTAAATCAGACACACATCTAGTCTTAATTTACATGCAAGTCTGTCTGCATTGTCTGGTTGTTTGGCAGTGTGGGAGTTCAGGATTGCAAAATCTCAAATAGCAAATAGTTGAGCACTCTGACTGCAGAATGGTCCCCAGGATCTAGCAGAGCCTTCAGTGGTCTTGCAATCAAGACCCTAGGCGACATGGGAAGCCCACTGGATTCTTCTAGACATTAAACGCTGTGCTTTGCAGAGCAGCTTCACTAAGAAATTGTCTGTAAGAGCAGTGAGGTTAAAGTTACTCTGATTTTTACAAATTCCCTTGAACTTAGCCCTCCCAGAACAAAGTTTCCTAGAAAAATCCTTATGAAAGAGTGGAAGTCAATATTTACCTTTGTTAACAATATATACAATGGCCTCTGGTCCCAGAGTGTCATAGAGTGGAACAGCAACCATTGAGTAGGTGTAGCAGGCATACTCTGAAATGATCCACTGAAGAGAGAAAACAGCACAGCTGAGGAAAACTCGGAACTCGCAAGACAGGATTGCCTACAGACTTCATACTGCCTGACTAGCCCATGCACATGGCAGTGGGGGGCTGTGTAAGGAGCATGTCCATGAGAATCAGAGCTGTGAGAGATCATGGCATCACATTGTATTACATACCATTACTTGGAATGGTACCTGCTCAGTCAGCAGAAAGGGAACTGGGAAGGAAAAAGCTGTGATTGTTCCTCATGTGGCCTGAAGCTATTTAAATACAGATTCTCCTCTCACCCCAAGGTGTCAGAATAGTGTAGGAAAGAATACACAATGTGTAGCTTACCTCTGGCCTATTCTGAGCAAAAATGCCAATGAACTGGTTTGATGATGGTTGGCATCCTTTCTGCAGAAGCCCTGATCCCAGGTATTTAGTTCTGTCTGAAACCTGCAAGATAGTTTTCCCCTCACATTAGTGTTACAAGGCAGTATCCCTAATTAATTCATCTGTCATTTACAATACTCACCTGTTTATACGTCAGCCACTGATAAGGTTGCTTGGGTTTCCTGTAGCCCAGACAGTCACCATCTCCTAATGAAAGAGTTCAGAAAAGCAATTTCAAAGCTCAGTACTGAAGTTGCATAACACTACAATAGAAACACTTGAAGTGGGAAATGTTTTCTGTTAGACATTCAGGTAACTGTGTGGAGTGCAGGTCAGTGTCCATAGCTAAGCATTCTGCCCAAACCAAGATTGTAAGACTGTTAGTTTTATCCTTACAAGCAATACTTCTAAGATCTGGTGGTATTTTTCCATTGCACAACTCATGTAAGGTTGAGAAAGCTTGTAAGCCATCACATATTTCCATGCACAGGACTTGTGAAGCGATGCGCACAAATTCGTATCTGTTGTAAACAGGCAGTAGTTTCACAGGAAAACTCACATCATAGGACAAAGGAGAGGTGTTCACCCCCCCCCAGTTCCTCTGATGCTTTGTATCTGCTGACTCTTGACTGAACTCTTATCATCTTCAGCTTCCGATGTTTGTTTCTGCTCAGTCTGCCAAATTAGACTAATGCTAGATTGGGACAGGGAGAAATATGGTCACTTGTCTCTCCACCCCACAGAAGGCTAGAAGAGCTTTTGTTAGCCTGCATTATTACCACAGCCAAGACACAAGGAAAAGGATCTTGGAAAAATTTTGTTTACTTGTGATAGACAAGTACTAACTACCAGATACAAAGCTTACCAGAAATATGCACTCCTCTCTGGAAAACTTCATACAGGGTTTTAGCATCTTCAAAGTAATAAGAAAGCA
Organism: Pomatostomus ruficeps; assembly: GCA_013400735.1. Lineage (NCBI taxonomy): Eukaryota > Metazoa > Chordata > Aves > Passeriformes > Timaliidae > Pomatostomus > Pomatostomus ruficeps. The sequence continues at coordinate 131,599 of VYZT01014741.1, read as the reverse complement.
GGTTATTATCTGTCAAGAGTGCACCTCTTCTGGCTCCTCCCTAGGAACAGAGCATGATTATGAAACAGATGAAATGTCATTTGTTCCTCAGCCATTCTCTCATCAGTCCCCTTTAATGCATTTTTATAGCATTTCGTTGCTGGGGGAGTCTTTCCCCTTCCTGATTTTGATCTACTCAGTCACATGCAGAGGAGTTTTCTAGATGGCCCACATTAATGCTCAGTAACAGGTTATTGAGAGGCCTTGACTGAGTGCTCCCACTTGCCTTATTACATGAAGTCTAGCACCAGTTTCAAAGCTGATGCAGTGCATTGAAAATACAGGGAAAAGTCAGTGACAGCCAAAGCCATCTGGTAAAAAGCCCTCCTAAGCCTGGTTGGAAGGAGCTGCTGTTTCTCATCTTCACATCTTAAGACTTCCCTTCTCCTCACCACACTGTTGAGTTCTACACCTGGGAGAGGAGGCTGTGCATATTGAACAGGAGAGTTTCCACTGACACGCAGAGTCAGAATGGATCAGGATTCAGATTAAGCTCCAAAACAGACCATGCCCACAAGCAGAAAAAGCATTACCTCAATTCCTACTGACTGCTTGTTCAAGTCAACAGGAGGTAAAAGAGGTTTTGGCCTGCTTATCACCCACAGGAAGATGAGAGCTCCAAATCCAATAAGACTGATCAATGCTGGTGTTGGGAGTGGTGAGAACAATACTTGAAGTATCCACATCATTGTGCTGGATCAGTGGAGCCAGAGTTGAACCTGAAACAATCAGGAGGTTTAGTAGACTTGAGTTAGAAGCTCTAACTACCTATGAGCTATGGTTACTTAAGTAGCTTGTTAAACAATACTGCAAACCATTTCAGCAGTTTGCCCCTGGAGAGTCCTGGTACAATAGTGAAGCACACTTATGCAATGATTTAAGCCTCTTAAGAGATCTCAAGGCACCTGTCCCCATAAATCTTAATCTATGCTGCATCCACCTCCACAAAAAGCTGAAGCCTGATGAAGTCAGACAAGGAACAGATTCTTTTTATCCTTAAGTAAAAAAAAATCTGCCTGAAGAAAACCAGAATATAATTTTCCAAATGTATTTCCCCAAGTGTAACCAAAAAATGCCTACAGTTCAATCATGTGAAGAGTGGAAGTAAGAAAATTACTCAGTATTGTAAGTGTTCAATAGGAAGTGGTTTCACTGAAATAGTAAGGATATTGATAAATTACGTTTGACACACCTACATATATGTCTGCAGGGCAAGCAGTATCTTCATTGTCAGCTGCTCTTACCATTCATGCTAGACAAATATTTCAGAGAGTGACAGTGTGTTCAGCCAGAGAAACAGCACAAATCGAAACTGTGAAAGTTGCTTCCCACTAGGAGGTGGTGACCTGGAAGTCAATGTGTGCAATGGAAGTCTAACTGGGAAATACAGAAGCAATACTGCTGCTTGCATCCCCTAGGGTATCTCCTGTCAAGGGCAGGGAAGCAAAATCTCAAAATGCAGACTTTCTTCTAAGAGACAAAGAGACCTAAGCTTTCTTCCTTAGAAACAAGTATTTTATATCCAAAATATTCTGATGTGTTTAAGATTGAATTGCCAAGAGAAAGGACTGCTTTTTGTCTGAATCAGCTTAGATCTCAGCAACTTATATTTTCTAATATCTAAATATCAATGCAGGACACATCATCTCACACGTTGCAAGATGAATAACAACACTCTTTCAAAGTCCTTCATACAGAATCAAAGGAACCCAGTCAGTAGATAATATGTCAGCTATCAACTAAATCCCTGTAAAGAAGAATACCAGGAGTCCTAACACAATGAGTTCCAGTTACCCTGTAACTACAATTCCAGTGAAGTTGAAGGTATTTTACACACTGTTAGTAAGTTCAGTCAGGACCTGAAGTCAGAATTGGGGTCTCTGAGCCCAGGCTGATCAGTTAGATTACCTGTATCTGTTCTACAGTTTTGTAGTTTCCAGTGTCAGTATTAGTCAGCAGTCCTGGTGTGTTCTCTGGTGAGGAAAGGCAGCATCTGGATAAGAAAGGGTACCTCAGAGGCTTTTCAGCAAGTCCAAGGTACCAAATGCACATCACCTACGTATCTGAGAAGAACCAACTCCCTAGTCCTCTTTTCTACTCTAAACCTCCCATATGCCCTTCAAACTCCTGACCTTAGCTTCATGTACTGGGAGTCCAAAAAGATTGTGCTACAGCCAGAAAGGCAGGAACTGTGCATGGGACTCTACTGTTGGGCAATTGCAGTCCCTGGACATATTAAACCTATGGGAGAACAGACCTGTTCTTTCTGTAGCACAGCACATCACCCATCTCCACACCCTTCCTTTGGGCCTTTATCAGTTCAGCCTGGATAAAAAAAAAAAAGCCGAATCTAAATCCAGGTCTTCTGACCAAGTTTACATTCAGGGCAAAGCTACTTAGCAGTTTAGGTTTAGCACTGCTCGGTTTGGAAGACTGAAGATTATTAATGAATGAATTTGGCAATCAGCTGCTCTTGACACTATGTATCTTGCCCGCTAATGGAGCAGTTAGCAAGCAGCTTTCAGTAGTGATTAAACTGCATCTGGTTTGTGGTTTATACTTCCTTTTTCATTAACATGAGTAAGACACTTTTATAGCACGAGCACTGTGGCAGCAAGGTAGAGGCATCTCCATTCTCCATCATGAGGAGTTGGATATACAAACTTTATTTCTTTAGCTCAGAACCCACTACTAAATCTGAGTGACAGAGCAAATCACATTTGCACCATTTGTATCTTGGAAGCTTTCTAACCTTGACACATCTATTCTCACATCTTTTTAGAGGGATGCCAGAATACTCATGTTAAAACTCCCCTTAATATTGACTAGTAGCAATCAGTTTGGGCACTTTTCCAGTCTTTTCCCATCCCCAGAAGGCCAAAAGAAGTTTTCACTCAGTGCGTTTCATATGACTCTTCCCTGGACATGAAATTCTACAATCAGCAGTGAGCAAATAGAGCTATATGCAGGTAACCAGAGAGACCACAGGCCTGTACAGCTGCACCAGTTTTATTGACTGAAGTGTGCTCTCACCTGCTCATTTTAATAGTAATTTTAAGACAATTTTCCAGAAACCATGAATGATTGGTTGTCTTTATAGTATCATGCTAGAGGTAAGAAATAGAACTATTGTATCTATGGTACCAAGTCCTCTTCTCTGACTCATTTATATGGCTTGCCATTAACACTGCCTAGTCAGACAGATCAGAGCAGTTGTGACAAACAGCTACTGTCTGTCACATGGACTTATTTGACAGAAAATTTAGTGAAGACACTTGTCTGACCTTTCTGTGATAAGGATCAGGAACCCAGTAACCCCAAATGCTCCATGCAGCAGTAAACAAATCACTGAAAATTTTTCCATCAGGGTATTTTCATGTTCTCACTGACTCACATGCAAAGCAGTTTGTACCAAGACATCTAGGAGGACTGAACATCAAGCCCTGAAGGATATGTTTTTTTGCCTGGAGCAAAGAACTCTAAGTCCAGAGAGAACACCTAATCAAGAAATGATCATTAAATGCAGCGAAACTTTTGCCTTCAGGTTCTGAATTTATTCCACAAGTCTCTTGCTTAGAAAGAAAGAAAGATCAGGCAGTAGTCTAATCCCAATGTAGTCCACTCAGCATCCCTATAGCTAGTCAAGGATGATTTTCAGTTACATTTGAATGAATTTTTAATTTAAAGACCTGTTGACAAGTTTCTCTAAAGTCTGGGAAGTATTATATGCTCATTAGCTTCTAGGCTTTGGTGGGTGTTTTTAGTAACTGTCTTCTTCATTAGCCCACTTACAGCACTGGCTGAGACTACATATGCAGGACTATGCACATACATCCTTTAAAGCTAGAGAGGTTAGTGTTGTGTCAAAAAAAGCACAGCTGCACAAAAACATAGATCTAGGTAATACAAAACAAAATTATTTTCATATCTGAAAAGCTGTTTTCAACTCCTTTACTTCATTAATAGAATAGTGACAGTGTTCTGCTTTTACTTTCCAACAATATTCCACAAATGGGCTTTAGTCACTTCTATTAAAGCACATAGGGTGTGTTATTCAAGTTGTGGCAAGAGATTGTCAGCAAATTTGTCTCAATTCCCAGAAATAGGACAGTTTCTTCCTTTGCCTAGGGCTTCTACTGTAACTATTTGTCAATCCAAGTAACTGCTGGTACCATCCAAAAGCCACTTAATCCTGCTGCCCTCAAAGCAGAAGAGCCAGAGAGAGACAGGAATCTGTCCTTTATAGACCTTCCTGCCTGTGGTAAGGGTTCAGCTGCAGCCTAGATCTGTCCTATGGAACAGCTACAAACAGAGTTTAACCCACAGATCCAAGTGCCCTGTGCATACACAAGACCTGATCTATATCAACTTAGGGAAAACTCAATGCAGAGCAAGAAAAAACCAGTATTTTGGACAGACACCAGCTTCCACTGCAGGGTAAATCTAGTACCAGTTGCCTTTTTAAACATCAGAGGGAACAGAGGTGGAGTGTTTGAAACCCCTGAGTTCTGAAGGGCTCAGCTCCCAGGGATACAAAATGCCCAGGATGTCTCAAACCACCTGTTAAGCCTCTTGTGCAATACGATGCTGGACAGTTGAAAGTGTACTGAGGTTGTCTGCCCTGATCAATGGTCAGGGATAAGATGCACTAAGCTCCAGAGTCAAAGGCTTCATTTTTATCAGAAGAGATTACAGCTGATACCATTTACAGCCTTGAGTTCAGGAGTACACATTCTCATTTCTACTGTACCTCCCTCTTTACAGCTATTCCTTCACTGCCTAGAAGGAATTAGAGCTATTTTCTATGCTCTCCACGTGAGGAGATTCTCTCTACTGGAAAGTGGCTGATCTTTGTACTTTTGAGTACATAAATATGAAGAAAAATCAGTATGATCTTCATCACAAGAGTTCACTATGAACAACAAAGCAATGTCTGATACTTGCACAATTTTGGAAGCAACAGTTACGCACTGCCTGGGAGAATGTCTTCTAGAGTTATGTGCGTTGTATCAAGTTTGCCTAAGCTTTTGACGTGATCATGACATCTGTTTTCTCAGCATCAGTAAGGTAACACTGACTGTTTACAAGCAGGAAGAATGGAGTACAGCCATCTACACTAATTAGTTACTGAACCACCAGTAGCTTGCTCTTTCCATTTGCTTACGCAGTGCAGCTCTTGCCTGGTGTCATCCTGCAGATGGGAGCCACTGTGCCAGTTCTTACTCCTGGAAAACTTTATATTCCATATTCCTTCTTGATGCAGCCGAAGTCCTGTGTTCCACAGGGTTTAGGAACATCTGACTTTGAGCATACAGAGAGAAGCTAAAGCACAAAAGCTCAGCAGTGACTTCTGAGCAGAGCCATGCAAAAAACAAGGCAAAATGCTCAGTAACCTGCATTAAGACCAGGATACACTTCAGTGAGGCTTTGCTTTTAGAGTACCTCTTCAGAGAGTCAGAGCCAAACAGTTCAAGCACCCTTTGATCTTAGCTGAGAAACACTCTGCTAGAGGGTGGGAAAGGACGAGGCCTCAGTAACTTTCAGGAAGCAGAGTGCTGTGGTTTCTGAGCCTTGCTCATAAAACCTATTGAATTCAACCCTTCAGTATATTTAAATAGAAAGGCCATTTTTTATAAGGAATTTTACTATGTTGGATATTATTCCACTAGGAGGGCAACAACACCATGACACTACTTAGTATTAAAAGTATTAAAAGTTATTTTCTCAGATAATTTGAAAAGCCAAACTTTGATATAGTCTTTATATCAAATTTTCTCCTTGAAACTACCTACTCAGAAACATGCTCAACTGGCCCTTTGAAGTTTTTAAGAATTTAAAATAGTCAGTATAGGAGGTTCTGTTACTGTTTATCCTACTATAATACAGGTTCACTTCTTGCAAAACAATCATTCATCAATACTGTATTGATAGGAAGTTTTCTCTAGTGATAGGGCATAGTTTAAAGAGCAAGGACTAAAGCTTGATTTGAAAATTCACATAGAACTCCTAAACTAGAATATTATCACCAGGCACCTTAGCCACAGAGAGAAAAGGTAGCACTAAAAGTTTCTAAATATTAATGTCCATTACTTCATATTATCACAGCACTTCTATTATGAAGAACAAAGAACAAACACATATCTGAACTTAACTCAGCCCAAGGTTCACATTTAGCTGATAGCTGATAGCTGATAGCACACTACCAGAGATTTCCTAGCAAGCTCCTGAAAAATTCATTATCTTGAAACCTTCATCTAATCACTGCACTTGCACATTGGATTTAGTAAAGCCATGTGAGTAACAACAAGCAAACTCATGAGCAATAAAGCAAATAAAGTAGAACTTCATTACTTACACAGAAAATATACCAGAGCGCATATAGAGATGAGAACCAGTGAGTAAAGGCACCTACCATTTTGAATATAGGGTAGGAAGTCAACCACTTCTGCTTGAGTAAAAGCGAGCCTTAGCAGCACAGGACAAAACCAACACCACTGAGGTAACACTCATGTTAAAAACTACAGCCTGTTCCTTGTCCCCTGTTTAAATAAATCAGCAAGCAGAAAAGCACGCTGGGAGGGGAGCTTTAAAGGGGAGGAACTTGCATGGGGGAACTGGAGTGATTAAAAAAAATAAAACAAAAACCCCAACAACCCACCCACACAAGAGGAAGTCATTGAGCTTTTTTGTTTATTAATGAAAATGAAGTAGATCTTGAAGTAGATCTAAGTGCAAAGTAAACCAAAACATTTTAAAATTATAGCTTATTCTTTCTAATCTGTTAGCTATTATCTTGGACTTGCTGGTGGGCTGGATTTCTGCTGCTGGCTTTGGTTTATTTGATTTTGGTGTTAGTTTTTTTGTTGCTGCTGTTAAGTTTTTTCCTTTTCCCCAGAAGCTGCCTAGTTCTTTCTTCTCTGTTATAGACTTACATAGGTGCAATTATTTGTACAAGGTAACGGTGAATCATGTTTCAAGCTTCAGTTTTGTTTCCTGCTATGACAGGGATTTTCTGTATGATTTCACAGTTTCATTTCTTTGTTTAAAAGTTAATAGCTATTACAGTTTCCCTTTTTCTCTTCAAGGCTTGTCTAATATAACTGGAATAGGTTTGGAGGGATGGGAAGACAGTAACTTCACCTATCTCTCTTCTTTATTGCCTTAACCGCAGGTTTTAGAATTGTATTCACCACTTGGGAGTTTCCACATCTGAAAGTTTTCCTATGCTGCATAATTTCATAATAATCTGCTTAGCTAGGCAAACCATAAAGCTGAGAGGGACTTAACATAGCATGTAGTTGCATCCAAAATACAACCTGTACTGGACCTTGCCTTGCTAAAACACGTAGCCCCTACTAATTGCAATTATGCCTTTATTGCTGCTGTAAACTTTATATTATTCAGGTAAAGCTAACTTACATGTAGTTGTGGCATTATTTAACAATGTAGGTATCTTTTAGGGAAACTGAGGGTTGATTCACTGATTTTCCTGTGAACTGAGGATGAAAAAGAAATAACTTTTTCTTCATAAAACTCCTCTGCCTTTGGCTTTGCCTTCCCAGACCTGTTCCTGTGGCATTTAAGAGAAGCTGTGAGCTTCAGCTTTAATAGTGCCAGTCAGGGTGCATTTGTGTTTAGAGAAAGGAGACAAGGCCAGGCTCCCAGGCCAGCCAGTTCCATTATCACCACTCTGTGTGCCTCTCTGAGCATTTCCCCCCTGCAGATAACTGGCTTCAGGCTGTTATTTTTCCAGAACGAGGAGAAGAAGCAGTGAGTTTGCCCTGTCACTGGTCAACTGTTGGGTGGCAGTGCCCTGTATCTCAGGTGCATTGACTTGGCTGCAGGGTGACAGAACCTGCCCACAGCACTGTCCTGCCTGGCCTGCCAGGAGCCCAGAATGTGGTGCAGAGCTCCAGAGCTGGCAAGGCTACCCTGGATTGCCTGGACTCGGTGCGTGTCTCAGCTCCAACATAAATTAGATTAAAGGATGCATATAGGAAAGCTTCTCCTTAATGATCCTTTCTGTTCAATGCTCATAAATTAGAATACAGCTGACACTCTTCCCCTGATACACACAACAAGTGACATGCAAATGTTGAGGCTTTTAATTTTTCATAAATGATCTGAATAAACTTCAGATATTTGAAAGGCACAGATTTTTTTTTTTTTGCTAGTAATCTTCTGTCAAAAAATAAAGCAGAGTTATGAATCTCAGCCTTTGCTTCTCTTTGTACATGTATATGAAATGTACACCTGCATCCCTCATACCCCCTAGCAAATTAAGATAAGCAGTAGGTAGCTTACGTGTATGGGGAGTTCAAGTTGTTTCCTTACTGTTGTCACTGTCAAAAAAGTTTTACATAGAGGATGAATCAGGTGAGCTTTTGTAACAAACCTTAAGGTCATGGCACAACATGAGCTTTTGTTATCCAAAGATGCTAAAAGAACCTTTCTACAAATAGCAAATAGCAGAGGATATAAATAAATGAAGAGGAAGCATTGACTCCATGTACAGTTTTCTCTGTTGCCCTTTCAAAACTTGGATTTAAGTTTTGTGAGTCTGTGGGAAGAATGATCTCACTTTATCTGAATGATTTTTTGAACTCCAGACTGTTTTCTTAATGCTATAAAAGTAATAATTCTTTATTGCTCTGCTCTGCTTTTCAAGGGCTGTGTCTGGCTTTGTCAAGCAGAGTAACTGCACTGGAACATAAATGATCTTTTCAGAGCGCAAGTGGGTTCCTCAGAAAAGGAGGTATGGGTAGGATTATGGGCTTAGGACTTGGAGGAGCAGCATGTTTTTTGCCAGTTCTCTTGCTTGCAGCTTGATTTCAGGTTAATGTTTGTCTCCACCATCCTCTCCTTTGTTACAGCTGCAGCTCTGGACACAAGCAAGAGCTTGGAGAAGGCTCCATCTCTCTATCTAGAACAAGCAGTTGTACCAAGGCAATGGCAACAGTCTGGTGTTGATCACGCTATGATCTGGGCTTTTAAACCATTACAAAAGGCATTATAGCCAGCTTCCATGTTCTTAGTTAGGGATTAAGCTACGTTCTATTGTAGTAAACGTTGCCAATAAGCTTATGCATATAAATGATCTAGCATATTGCAACCTTTTATTGCTTGTGATGCTGTGGGAACAAATATTCTTGTATTTTTGGAACCTGGTTTAAACATTAGTCTGAATGGGAGCCTGGCACTGCTACTTTGTGCACTGTATCTTTAAACAGGCATAACTAACAAACTGATCAGAAAATGGCTTCAGCCCAGACTGTAGGCAGGTTTCCACTTCCAGCCAGCCTATAGCAACAAGGAGTGTTCAGGTGGCTGCTCTCCCTTAAACTGTGATTTCCCTGTATGCCACCCCTGAGCCCAGACTTGCTCCTTTAATAACATGCAGCCAGTTGTGCAGCTGTTGCCTTTAACAGCACACAGGGTGATAAGAAGGGTGCATTGGATCCAGGTATTGCAGCAAATTGAGGTTATTACCCCACTTGCAGTACTGCTGTGCAGGAGCAGGAAACATAGTACTTGGGAAACACAGGCTGTGATCAGGAGGGATTTGCTTACCTTCCTTCAAGGCTGGAGAAGGGTGAAGGGGCTGGTACAGCTTCCTGTGCTGCTTTACAACTCCCAGGGGGTTCTAGGGCTGGCTCTTCCCCAGCTCCTGCGGTGCTTCCCCAGCTCCCGTGGCAGGACTAAGCCCCGAATCATCAGAGTGTGGCTTTAATAAACAGGCGACACTGCACCCAGGTAACCTTTGAACCTGCCTTGCAACAGGTTCAAAGGTAAAAAAAAAAAATTATTCCTGATCAAATATAAAGAGCAATTTTGGCTGGTTAGAAATGTTAAACATACAAGTCTTGCACAACACTGTTAGAAGAGAGCAGTGCATTGTGAAAACTAACCCCAGCCCTGTGAAAGCTGCAGCCTTGGGTTTTTCATAGGGTTCTCATTTACACCGAGTGTGCACTGAATAAGTCTTGCTCCACTGAGAAAAGGTGCCTCTTAGATTGCATTTTAAGCAAGCAAACATATTCCAGTATTTTTCACCAGATGCTTTGTGCAGAGTCCTGTCCTTAACATGTCCAGCCGTTGAGGCATGGATCTCCCTTGCAGCTCCAGTGGTCAGTGAAGTACCCACTCCTGTGGGGTCAGGGCTCTCAGCGCAGTTGGGATGTACAGGGGGCTGGTTATCTCACCATGGTGCACCTTCCCTTTTGGCGCTGTGTAAAGGTTAATGCACTTGCTCGACTGCCAAGTAGGCCAAGCCTGTTTTGTGAGACATTTCTTGAGTTGACTGAAACAACTACGGTTTTGGTTTGGGTATTTTTATCTTCCTCTATCTCTGTAATGGAAGTAAGAGAGCTCCTGTGCTTAATGCTGTTTTAGAAAGACAGTTGTGAGGTGAGGTATGCAGGCTGGGCGGGCAGGTGGAGCTTCCTGGCTTTGCATCCAAAGGCTACGGATATGATCTTTGGAAGACATTTTCTGCTCATGATCCAAGAGATAGGGCTAAATAGCAAAGTCCTTTCAGCACTCACTTATTAGAGAGCATCCAAAGGAGGGGAACAAAGATGGTGAAAGGCTTGAGGGGAAGCCGTGTGAGGAGGTGCCAAGGGCACTTGGTTTGTTCGTCTGGAGGAGACTGAGGGGTAGAGGTTTCTCATGAGGGGAAGAGAAGGGGCAGGCATCTCTTCTCTGTGGTGACAGGGACAGGACCCAAGGGAATGGCCTGAAGCTGTGTCAGGAGAGGTTTAGAAAAAGAAAAGGCTCAGAGGGTGGTTGAGCACTGGAGCAGGCTCCCCAGGGAAGTGGTCACAGCACCAATCCTCACAGAGTTCAGAGTGTTTGGACAATGCTGTCAGGCTCATGGTGGGACTTTTGGGAATGGTCCTGTGCAGGGTAAGGAGCTGGACTCAATGATCCTCCTGGGTCCCTTCCAACTCAGCATATTCTGTGATTCCGTGACTGGTCAAGATGATAAAGCTTTTGTTGATCTAGGTCTGCTTTGTCTGGTGCTGGAATTTGACTCCTGTATGATATCTGAAGAGTAAACTAATGCTAACACTTTGCACTTAAAACCTTAAGTATTCTTAACTGGGGTAAGGGAACCTGCCTGTATCAGTGGATATGAATAAAAGTGGAAGCACCTGTGCCAACACAGCATCCTAGAGCTTCTGGTTGCAACATCCTCTTAGTTTTAAAAAACGTCAGTTTAAGGAGGATGAAAGAAAATTAATAGGAGGGTTTTCCAAACTTGGTACAAAGAGATGATACCGATGTAGAAGTCTCTTGGCTTCTGTCAGTGGTGCATCTTGCATGTGAGAAACAAAGCAGTTGATTCAAAGCTGTAACAAGGTATGCAACAGATACTAATAATTAGTAGTTGGGCAGGTCGCCATTCAGCCTGAGTGGATATTGCATCATTGTCTCAAAAGAGCTGGAGTGACTGACACCATCTGTGGTTTTGGCTCCTAGATGTGTTTTATAAACCTATGGGGGTGGGGGAGGAAGGCGGGGAAGTGTAGCAGAGTCACTTGAGAAGGAAACAAAGCCAATTACCTGGGCTAGCTGTGTGTGTAAAGCTGTACGTGCTTTGCCTTCTCCACCCTTTTTCTCTGGTACATAAAGTACGTGGCATTTTACCTCGTTTGAACAGCAATTTAATCCAAGTTGTGGTGTTTTGTCACCTTTCACCTATAGAGTTTCTTCCTGATGAATGAAAACAATAGATTAGTTCCCTGTTAAAAACTGTTCTGGGAGACCGGAGCCACTTGGAGCAGTGAGTGTGTCGTCCTTGAGTCTGGAGAGGGCCTCTTGGTCAGATGTCCTGCTGAACTGCTAATGGTGGGTATGGACTATGTTCTATAGTGCAGGCTTGTCAGCGGGCATCATCTGTGTTCCTTGGTTCCAAATGAGTGATGCTCATGAGTGTGTAGTTTGTGGTCTCAGTGACCAAAGCACATAACTAATGACATAAAATAACCTAGATCAGCTGTGCAAACATCACCTATGTCCCAGTTCTGAAAAGGAGGAGCTAAAGGCATACCCACACACACAGAGGTTTTTTTTAATAAGATTGGGAGAAAGAAGTTTTCAGTAAAATGATCATTTTTCCCCTCAAGACTTAATTATTAAGAAAATGGATGACAAATGCCATGCTGAATTCTCTGTAGGTTAGAAGGGGTTCCATGAATTTTATCAGACTAATCCTTTTTAAAGTCTGAGCAGGTTATGGCTCAATATTTATTCAAACTATTGCTTTTTGAAAGAAGTGTCTCCATGCATAGGGTTTTGAAGATGGTGAGAATATGATTTATCCTTTGCTATTTTTTACAGGCAACAGAAAGCTCAATAGTTTCCCTCTTTTGTTTTGATCCATTTTCTGTGCTGATTTAAAGTATCACTATTCAGATTAACACATCTTTCAAATGTAATCATTTGCCTCTTGTGCAATTCACTTGACTCTTGAAGAAAGGGACCAAAAGGGAGCAAAAGAAATTGAAGAGTGTTTCTTCCAGCCTTGTTCCAGCTCCATTACTGAATGCAGGATTCAGAGGTATATTTTAGATACATGCCAATGAACATATAACTGTGGGATATCCCTGAATGCTGCTTAAAAGTTATTCTTGCTGAGGTTGTGAAACCAGTCTGAGCTGTGAAAGAGTGGAGCTAAAGGTCATTACCACACAAAGCTGGAGTTTAATCACTTCTAGGTACCATATAGAAGCCTCGTTTTTCTTGGTCTTGTGAAATCTACTCAAATGCAACAGGCTGTTGAATGATAAACACAAAATAAACTCTAACCCTTCAGCCTAAGTGGTTGCCCTGACATAGTAAAATTTGGTGCCAGGATATTATAAGTAATTTTTACTGTGGTAAAAGATTTGTGTGAAAAGCGTAGATGTGTCATTGAACTGTTTTAACCATTAAAGAATCTGCACATGTATTTGCAGTTGCTCTGTGGTGCCCAAGAACAGCTGCACACTAGTTTTGTTGCAGGATGTGGCTGCTGCATAAAATTGAAGACTCTGGGTGAATTGGTGCTTCTGTGTTGCCATTGACAATCTTGCATTCTCCTCTCTTCATGCAAAGCTGAGTAGTGTGTACCCGTAAGTGTCTGTGGTTTTAAAACCAGACAAAACAGAATGTTGAGATAACTGTAGGTGTTAAATACATACAAGCATGAACTGTTACACTCTACCTTGCAGGAAAAAAAAAGCATCTGATTTCTATCTTGACTTGCTGACTCTAAGAATAACAACTGACAGATAATTCTACTGATTTTGACTAGAAACTTTTTAGTATGTTATAGAGTGCATTTACATTGATCTATTTAGGCTCAGAATTTGTCCTCAAAAGATTAATTCTTCTGAGCCCTGACACAAAAGAAATATTTGGCATTGATCACTTCTGTTCAATCCAATAAGATGCATGGATGATCCAAAAACTGAAGCTACTGATTCATTTGCTCAGTGGTTTTCAAAGTCCAGCTCTCTTATTCCACTTACACAATTACTTGGACATTTTGCTGTACTTAGCCTCCCCTACTGCCAGGATAAAATACAGGCAGCTTAAGCAGGCATGAAAGTTTATGAACAGAGACTTTGACTATTGACCATTCAAACTGGAAGTAGAAAGACGGAGTAAATCTTTCCTAGTGACTTTAGACTTTGGATCTTCACACTAATAAAAGGAAAAAGCTGATGTTAAAAGTGAGCAATACCTGACGTGTAATATTTAGATGAGGAAAGTTTAAAGACCACTTGGATTTCTTCTGAGTGTTATCAGTGCTGTAATTTCATTAGGTGGTTAAATTCTTACTGAAACAACTGAATTACAATTTTTGTTTTTCAGATAACAAGCTTTTGATGTTGCAGTGGTAAATACAATGGTTTGCTAAGGTGTCTGTTACAGTCTTCTGTATGTTGTGTCTTGGACCTCATCTGCCCACCTGTGCTTAACACAAAGGATAGGCCTTGGAGTTTAGCTCTTGTTCTGATACTCTGAGGAGACTTGAGGTCCATCTCTAATTAAGAGACTCTCTAAAACAGGGACTCTTTTTTCCTTTCAGGCTGAGATAATGCCATTGATGTTGATTACCAATAATTATAAACTAATAGAGGCTCAGCCTTTAAAATACAGCAGATCTTCTACTTATACATTACTATGGAAACAATACAGAATACCTGTAATTTCTGAAATCTTTTTCCTCAATCTGTGCTTCAGCTCAAGCCTTGACTGAGTCAACTTTGCCCCAGATAAAGACCAGGTTAAATATAAGAAGTTCAAGACATGGCTTGTTGTGAGATGAGGTGTCCAATGCTTTTGTAATTTCTATGGATTTCAATAGATACGTACATTTAAAAGACCAATGAATTAAGCCTTTTGATCAGTACTGGCATGGTCTTTAATTTCCACATCATTATATATTTTTCTTCAGAAATCTGTGTAAACAGACCACTGGAGCTAAATTTTAGGTTTTTGAGATCACTGCCATGCAAGATCACAAAAAGAAGCACTGCTTTGAACTGTGAATTTAGATTTTAATTAAGCCTCTTTTGTTGAAATTGCTTATATAATGATTAAGGCACTTGTATTTTGGTGCCTAAAAATAGGCTCAGAAATGCAGAGACTGTATTTGAGGTGGTTTCAATAGCACATGTGGTTTTTCAGGGTTGTACAGATAAAGAATTTTCAAATTCAATTTTGTGCCAAGTGAAGCTGCTGACCTTGAAAAAAGCATTTGCTTGACTAAAACTACATAATTGTATATTGCAGTTCAGGGAAATACATTGAGGAAAAAAGGTAGTGATATTCAAATTCTGACAATCAGTACTTCCTGTGGCTAAATTGTAACCCCTGGGTCGTGTTTAGTAAGGGTTTGGAGTGAGGTGAGTAAATGACTGTGTGTGCCTGATTCAGTACAGTGTGATTCAGAATGGCTGTGTGAGGTATGGGTGTGTAAATGCTCCAATGACCTTCTAAGGCATTTACCCTGCAGTCGCTGCAACAGACTTGCAAAAGGGATGAATCTGATGCTTTTTAGTTGAGCTACAGCAGATATGATTGTCAAAAGGAACTTTAGACTGTAGAAAGTCACAACAAATCCCTAAACAGATTTGTCATAGTGAGCACTTCAGTACAGACATTATAGTTGTATTTCCATTGTGTTCTGCGTGACTTCTCATGTGTTTTAAAACTAGCATGTCTCCCAAATTTACATTGTTTTGGACAGAAAGGATCTGCAATAAATATATAACAAGAACAGGGATTTCTCTTGGGTTAGGATGGCAGCAGATGCATGCTTTTCTGTCCAGGAAGAGAATTTCTACCTGTGCTGTATTATACAGAATGTTACTTCTGGTTTAGAGGGAGAGAGATGAGCACCAGTATCACTGAGGCAATCCTCCACTTCGCTGCTAGTGGTACTTGCCTCATCCTTAATTACTCTTGTACTATATCACATATACCCAATTGTTTTCTTTCCAGCTGAAGTGTGATAAGCAGTATATGATAAGCTGTAAAATCTGACCTGCCCTGGGTTGCAATATATATTGGGTCCATACTCAGGATGCCATTGAAACAATTAAACCAAAATGCTCTGATTAATGAAGATTCTTTAATTAATATCTGGTGACACATAAAGAGGTCGGAGCCAGCGGAATACAAAGAGGAAAGGGAGGAAAGTGTAGAGTCTGAGGTACAGGTGTGCTGCCACTTGGTGACAGCACCTCTCATTGTGCCCTTCAGTGCCACTCCTGCCTGTCAGTGCTGCAATAGCTCTTGCACTTGCAGAGGTGAACCTTGCCAATGCTTTGGTTAATGTGCCAGACACCTTCGAGCTTGTTGTGGCATCTCAAGCACCTCGGAATGCTTCCTACCCACATGGCAGCCAGAAGCTGGGCTCAGCTCTCCAGAGTGCTGTCAACAGCCGTTTCCGACCAGTCCTTGGGTAACTTTATCCCAGCTTTTGTTTATGCTGATTGTGTTTGCAATGCCAAGGAATTTTCTGCTGCCTTCACCTGTCAGGTTCAGCAGGAGAACATTTCATCCCTTTTGGACCAGGTTGCTCAAAGGCTGAGGTGGAGTATCTGTTTTTGTGGTTTGCTTGCTTTGCCCTCCAAGTCCTGGGATTCTGGGGTTCTGGTATTTGAGAACAGTACTTGGACCAATGTCTCCCCAATTTCAGTGGAAAGTGCTGTCATGGGAGAAGACTTTGCCTAATTTTTGACTCAGACTTGCGTCTGTCTTTGGTAAAACCCAGTTTGACTGCTACTTTCCCATAGATGCTGTTCTGTTTCCAGGTTTTTCTGGAGGAGTGCTTTGGCTTAAGACTATTGCTTTGAGGAGCCAAGAGGATTTTGTCAGGGGCTCTGTACCCTCTGGCATTGTTTCTTCTGCCTCTGAGCTGACAGGTTACTGCAGTGCATGCATTTCAATTTCTCCCTTAGTAAAAAATTCTGAAATTCTTGTGACACCCTTGTGCTCCTGCCAGTAGTTGCCAAAATGATATGAGACTTTGTGACAACAAGCTGGGAAATTTGGCATGGGGAGGCGATTGAACATTGCTGCCTCTCTGTAAGTCTTTTGTGTAAGTTAACACAGTGTTAACACGGTTTTCCTGTGACTTCTCATCCTCTTGTGGTGAGAGCTTCCTTTGATATGGATTGCTTTGTGCCTGTGCCAGATCTGGGAACATATTCTTCCTCCTGTGGAGTTGGTACTTTCTGCTAGGAAATGGGAGGGAAGGGGTTTGTTTGGTAGTTATAACAAATCACAGAAGGGTAAGCACTTAACAGCAAACCCAGGCAAGTAGTGCTCCTCTTCAGCTGTACTGAACCCTGGAGTCAGCTTTTTTTTTTTTGCAGTCAGCTCAATCATTTTCTCCTATGAGTAGCTGATTTCTGTTCAGGCTGTTTCCCACAAAGCACTTTCTAGAAGACCTTAGAGCTATTTAGGAAGGAGTTTTATTTGGTCTCTAGAAGTTTCAGAAAGCAGAACCCTATTTTGCTTTGAGGATCTTTCAAATTTTAAAAAGCAACAGAACAGTTTTACCTGAACAGAATTGCATTGGGTTTTTTTCTGGAATGCTGAAGCACAATGTCTGTGCTTAATTTCCAGCTGGGCTTGGGTGTTTTGCAATGTGATTTGCTGCAGTTGATACCAACCTTGAGAAATACTTTAACTAGTCAGAAGCAGACTGTGTGTTCAGCCCCAGTCTTGTACATCCTGGGGTGGCACTTCAGGCACTGGCTCATGCTGCCTTGAGTACCTTTTACACCTGAGGCAGCACTGCCAGGATTAATCTCTGTACCATGGGATGTTACTGTATTTGAGACTGCTTGGAGCTCCTGAGTGTTGCCTCTTCTTTGGCACACAGCCTACTCCCTTCTCAACCTTTCAAACACAACACCCACTGCGGTATAGTCTGCCCCAAAACTGTGCTTTGAGCTTCTCTGGCAGTCTGCCCATTGCTTTAGATGAATTTACGAGACTGCAATCACAGCATTTTGACTCACTCTGTAGCAATTGAAAGGTGTTTCCTGGTCAAGGTATGCAATGCAAATGCTAGAAAATATTCCTGCAATACCACATCTCTGTTTATAGCTGGTAACATCCGACTTCAAATCTTCCCTGAGGAAATTATGGCATTTAAGCTGGGTTCATGTTTATAGCACATAAGGAAATCTGTCTCTCTGTTAGCAGGAGCATGCAATAAATGCTGTAAATACTATAAATGTCAAATCAGCATCATCAGTGAGAAATGGATCATTAATTATATGAGCATTACGCAGCTGATTCTGAACAGCAGAGGAACACTTGAAGAGTGTTAAACTGTTCGGTCACTTTGTAAATACTAAAAACTGCTTGAATCTAGTAAGCAGTACCTGCTCCATATGTTGTGCATACACTCCACACAAAAGACTTGTTCTGTGGTAACACCCTTTGTTGTCCTCTGCTGGCTGCTGACATCCTGAATTTAGTCATGTTTCAGCCCATGGTGTGGAGTGCAGATCACTGCAAGACTTCCTCCTGAGGTGCTGCCACATGCCACACTTCATTTTATACACCCACATACTGTTGTAAAACCTTTGGTGTAAGTAATATCATTAATTATTCTGTATTAGAGTAATACATCCTGAACTCATCCTCCAAATGTAAGGAAAGGGTCCCATATTCCCATAGAGCAGGAACTATTATGGAGGGTGTTTGGCTTCAGCCTCCCAACACAGCTGGAGAAAAACGCAAAGCTCTGGAGATTCTGACAAGTGCTGGAATTTATGAATCTTTCTTTTCTTTCCTTTATTTCTCTTCTATTTCATTCAAAAGTGGTGCACAGTGGTGTTTTAAATTTTTTTAAAAGTTTTTGCAAGAAGATGCATTAGGAAACACTTCTGTAACACCCAGATGGATTTAATCTCATTTGCATTGTCATCTCCAGATTTTGTAATCTGTGTTTGTTTTAAAAAATAAAATAATAAAAAAGTAAAAAACCCCTTGTCTGAGGTGTATCCAGGCAGCAGAGTTGATGGCTTCACTTAGCTCTGTGTAGTCACTGGTGTAGTTAATATTCTGTAGTACTACTTCATTATTTGAAAATATAGCTTCCATGCTGTTGCTGGGATCCTCCTTTTCATCTTGTGAGTTGAAGTGTTATTTGCTTTCTTCCAGTCTTGCAGTAATTCCACATGCTCTTCAAAAATACATACCAGTATACATTGATTCATTATCTCACAGATTTCCATGTATCAAATAGTTGTCATAGAAGTTAAGAATTTAGAATTTTTATTTCTCCCATATCCATCCCCATTCTTTTTCTCATCTCCACCCCAAAAGTGCAAATGCACAAAGCAAGTGATCACACAGTAGCTGTTAGTCGAGACTGATAAATGGAATTACACATTCTAGAGAGGATACTCCTCATCCATAAAACCGTAAAAATCAACCTAGCATCTTTTAATGAGCTTCCTATGAAAGATAAAAACATGCATTCTGACACACGGGAGAGCAGAAGGGATCAACAGCATCATTGAAGTCTTAACTCTGTGGCAACAGGGAGTTGTTAACATCAGCTAAGCATCTTCGCCCAAGAAATGGGCAAAGCAAGCAACTTTTTAAAAATTCTTTTTCTTTAGGTTAATTTTGTCTTAAATCACTCACCTCTTTCAGTAGAATATCAGTTGTTGTTTCTGTAAACTCCTTAGCACTGTTGTTAGCTTCCTGCTCTTTGCTTTTCAATCTGCTTACTCAACCATCTTTTATACTGACAGCTACACCCTCACGTAATAACAACATGTTTTTATGCAGTGCATTCACCTCGGTGATTTACGCAGCCTACTCACAACCTTAGAAACCTGAAAACACTGGTTTAATGGGATGCCGTCTACCCTCTAGTTGTCTAATCTGTTAGTGGTGTTTTTTCTGTGATTATAAGATCACTTCCAGTAAGGCTTCAAGGATCTATAGCAAATAGTGTAGATTTACTATAGATCAATATGGTGAATAATTTCAGTCT
Organism: Pomatostomus ruficeps; assembly: GCA_013400735.1. Lineage (NCBI taxonomy): Eukaryota > Metazoa > Chordata > Aves > Passeriformes > Timaliidae > Pomatostomus > Pomatostomus ruficeps. Next base: position 112,038 of record VYZT01014741.1, on the reverse strand, counting down.
GAAATTTATTTTTCTCATTAAATTGAAATGATTCACAAAAGGATTTTCTCGATGAATCCACTTTGACAGTAGAATTTCCATATGCTTGTCAGACACTGAAACTTTTCTAATGGAGGTTCAGTGCCCAGAATTAACAGAGAGTTTAAAATTGAAGCAGTAAATTACCTCTTCATCCAGAGCCCTTGTGATTATTGTTTCTAGTCAAATTAAGACAATGAATTTAAGTTACTGCCAGCTACGTGGACTTTTACCGGAGTTTGGGGCAAGGCCCTCTGGGTTCCTCCCCAGTTTGCATGAGCAGTTGTCTATCACTGCAGAGAGTGTTATTCTTTTAAAAAAGTCTCTCAGAGAGATCTTGCTGTCTTGTTTAATAACATTTCAGTGAAGCCCAGCTAGAGATTGTCCAAGAGCAGCTAATGCAGCTGTTCCTGCTCGTGTCTGCCCTGCTGGGCTGTCTCAGGGGGCAGGGAGTGAGTAGCAGTTCTCTGCGCTGTCATAGGGCTGATGCAAAGAGCACGATGAGCTTCTGTGGAAGAGTGGGTAGCTTTCATCTTGCAACATTTTTGTTTGCTCAATTACTTTTTTTCCATTCCTTACTGACCTTTTCCCAAGTCAAATGAGACTTGAGGGCAAAACTTGTCATCCCCTGGATATAAATCTTGATACAGACATACATCATAGGGAAAAAATTGATTTATTGCTGATTGCCTAATAGTTCCTTAGGTAACACATGATCCTGTTTAGTTAACTCTGTCCTCTGATTTGGATCACTGTCATCTGTTGCATCCTCTAACTCTCCTGCAAGCTCCTCAGTTTCAGTATGGTCCCTTCCAGTGTGAATGTCAGGCCAAAACCATTGAAATTTTGTGTTTGATCTAGGTATTCCAGTATTATAAAGATCAGTCATGTTTTGATATAGGAAGTTAGACAAATATATATTAGTTAAAGATTTGGAAAAAAAACATAAGTATAGGTTTTTCTGGAGCGTAACAGGTGCTGTGTGAAAATCCTTCTGAAGCTATCATGGTAGGGAATTCCGTACAGGGTACTATAAAATATGCAAACTGAAACCTGTGGGAGACCAATAATTTGGTTTTGATTTCAAAATGGAAAAGTAGTTGTATTTCATAGTTTCTAAAGGGTAAGAAAAGTTGCTGAAGGAGATAATACTATCAAAGAGACAGGATGTTTCATAGGATGTAACACTGCTTAATAGGTGAAAATGTAGAGTGCATAAACCACTGAATATAATTGCAGATTCTTAGACTTTGCCTGTGTGAACCGGCAAAGTGTCTTTAGGTCTGAGAAACTTCCAAGCATTTTTGGTTTTATTTGCTGCCCTGGGGTGTATTTTCTTTGCTGTGTCCTGCCCAAGCATAACAGCAGTAAACCTTAGCCCTGCCAGAGGGAATAAGGTGGTGTGAACAATTCCACTTTCCTAGTGGCTGAAAACACTGGCTGCTATTTTTTTGCTGGAAGTATAAGAATGGTGCCAGATAATTGAGTCACAGGGTTTAAAAGCAAGATTTATTGGTTGATCTACATATATGGGTGACTGGCAGACTTTCAGTGGAAAGTCTACGGAACAATTCTTTATTGACAAATTTTGTCTCTGGAAAAGGAGCTATCTGGGTGTATTATAGATGGAGTTGTGGAGGGTATGGATTCTCTTCCTAATGTAAAGATTATTGGATCTCTGGGGTTTTTTTATTAAAGACTCGAACTGATAGCAGTGAAATATTTTCTTCCCTAAAATTATTTTCCATCATGTGAATCTGTTACATGAGTGCTCAATGATACTGTGAAGCTGGCAATGATTTGGCAATGCTGTTTGTGAGTCTAATAACAGCTCTGATGAAAAAGCCATTTCAGCAGGCCAATAGTAACCTGCAAACTTGGAGCTGATATGTCAGAGCTTTACACTAAAGACTGAAGGCAGCTTTGGGGCTGGGGAGTAAAGAGAAAGCGTGTCTGGCCAGCCTGTGCCAGTGGCTGGAGAAGTGATCATCACCAGCATCACATGTTTCTGAGAAAAGTGGGCTTTTAACCACGTAGTTGCAGATAAAAATGGAGATGAATCAGGAAATCTTTCTTCTGGTTTTGTTCCTTTATGCCATAACTGTAAAATTTAAATTTGCATGCTTCTAAATGACATTCATTATCTGGGTGTTTCCCAGTGTTCTCAGTAGACATTACTCAGATGGTTAGCTGCAGTTATGATATTATCAATGACATAAAGCTGTTAAAAATCACCCTTACTGTTTTTTCTCAAGGAAAAGGATCTGGAATTGAGGTTTTGAAGACTATTCTGAATCCAGTAATACAACCCATCTAGAAGTCTCCTGGATTCAGGCTCTAATATTTACCTTTTCTGTTAACTCTTGAAGTTCTTACTTGTTCTTAAAGAACTTAACTGGAAAGCTGGGGAAACACTTGTATTAATGGATTTACTCTAGGTATGATTTATTCCTGTAAAACACAGAATCACAGTTTTGTGATTTATGCCAGTAATTTTGGTAACTTGGTAATTTTTCAACTGTATGGTAACTGTATCAGATAATAGCCTAAGATTTCTCTTGGAGCTTGATTATGGCACTATGAAGTATGCAAACAATTGAAATTTGTGGGAGACCAATACATCCAAACTGACCTATGAGAAATAAAGAACTCAGTGGGAATTGGGATTACTGAAGATGATAATTCAGAGCTGCACTACAGAATAACTTTTGCCTTTTTATTTTCTGGCACAAAATAGAAGGCCTTCTTCTTGTGATCATCTTTAGGACACTTTTTTCTGGCCTTTCTGACTGAAATATCCCTGTGTTTTGGTATGGTCAGACAGTAAAGCTGGGCAATGTCCTTCTCTGACACTTCTCAAAATTGTGTCCCCTCTGCAATAAGTAGCACAAGCACTTTATAAACATTCTCTGACAAGACCTCTGCTGCATTACCTGGAAGCTCACCTGAGGTGCATATTTGGGGTTTAACTGTAAATAACTGCTTCCTAGTTAGTTATGGCTAATATACAAGTGTAAACACTTGGTCAAAGGCAGTCAGTTTTTAAGGTTATACGTGGTTCCCAAAGACTTTAGTGTTTCCGAATCTGTGTGGACTCTGTCCTTATTGTTAGCTGTTTAGAGGATGATTTATATTTCTTATTAGTTCTTGCAGAAAGCCTTTGAAACTTTACAAACAGGAAATGTCTCTGAACACTGAAAATTGCTATTGTGACTAATACTGCAGCCATCCTTTTTGCAATTTATTTTATGGGCTTCACTTTGTTACACATTTCCGTTGCACAGTGCAAGTGAGAACAGTCAGCAAGGACTACTGTGTGCCTAACACTGGCACAGAGATAAATGCATCTCCATCTAGGGTAGCCAGTATCTTAAAAACAATTCACCCACATAGGGCAAAACTTTGCATATAAATGGATACCTGATCCCGTTGTTGGAATGTCTCTAATTCAGATGCCTGTACTCAGGACCATTTCATAGCAATCTGCATCTGAGCAGTCTGTAGCCATCTGCTGTGTGCATCTTGCATGAGCACAATTTTTGGAAGCTGTGATCACTGAAGGTTTGCCTCTTGGGTAGTTTCCAAACTCATTGTTTTGTCATTTTAAAAATGCATATATATATTATCTTCTGTTGTGTTACCTCAGATATATAATTCTATATTGCAGCAATAGAGCGCTCAAGCACAGGACACTGAGTCTAGCTGGGAAAGTGATACACAAATAAATGATCTTTTGACAGTCTCCTTGCTGGCATTGTACTTAGCCCCAGGACTGTGCTGATAGCATGTGCTGCTTTCCCCTTTCCTTGGTGCATCCTCGCTCTGCAGGAGGAGGACTTTGCTCTACTCATTATAGATTCAGCATTTTGCTCTTACCTGGGAGGAGGGCACAGGTAAAGTGTTCACATATGACACCAGGAATAAAATTAACTCTGAACTAAGTAACTCCCACACATAACATTATGACCTTTATGGGTCGCATCCAACTTGAGATATTCCATAATTCTGTGTGATTGCATATTGCAGTACTTCACCAGGGCAGTGCAAATCAGAACAGTAACTTTCTGTTGAAAGATGAGAGGATGAATGAAGCTGTTTCTGGTTGTCTTCAGTTGTCACTGATGTCTTGTTTACAGATATTTCTGTGTTTGTTCAGGTTGCTGTCCATCATCACTCAAGGAAATGCTTTTCATAGGGATTTTAATCACTTGATAGTCTTGGTTTGATATTCTGGAAATTCTTTTACTGTACAGCAAAGAGAAGCCTGCGGCTGACAATCCTCTTGCATAAAAAGCAGTTGTTTCTTGTATCACCTCCAGGCACTTTACTCTCTGGACTATTAGTGAGTAAAGTATTGGTGGCAGTTTCCAGCTGCCACAAAGTGCTTAATTTCCCATCACCACAAGATATTTAACAGATCATCAGCCAACTGATATTCAACAAGCAATACACGCTTATCTACTCAGTTACAGCCTATTGGGTTGTTGAGGGACAAGTCTGTGGTTAAATTCTTTACGAGTGTTCACTATGTGGTGATAAATAATTAATGTAATATTAGTACTGATCAGTAGCTCAGTTTGTTCTGTGACAAACTGGAAGGGAAGTGGCTGTATGCTGTATTCACTTCCCCTTCAGCCTTGCAGTCATTCAGGTGTCAGTCAGTTCTGCTCGAAGTTAAACAGCTCCACTAAAAAGGAAATTTTTCTTTGTTGTCTCACAGTTTAAGGTCAGCAGCAATGCAGTAACTCTAACTTAACTTTTTTTTTATGTACTTGTTGATCAACAGGACAAAAACAAATGTGCCAATCCAGCAGGGAGCTGACCTTAATTTCCAGCCTTTTTCAGGGAATTAACTGGATTAAATACTGGAGTTACTAACTGGATGCCAGAGAAGGGGCGTAGTTTCTGGACATCTTCCTGGAAGATGCTCTAATAACAGCAGTGTTCTCCTGGTGTACCAGTGTGGATTCCATGTCACCCTCGTCTCTCCTGGGGAATCTATTAGGTATTTATATTTTTGGAAGAGAGCTAGGACAGACCTGAAAGAACAGCCCTTTCACAGCTCCTTTTCTTCAGAGAAAGAGGTTTGATATTGTGTTCCCTGCATATTCTTGCTGAATGTGATTTTGTAATTAAGCTTCCTCCTTTTCCCAGTTTGTGATTTCCCCAGATTTGTACACTTAAATAAGTTTGTCTCCAATCAAAATGCGTCTGAGGTACCTTTGTGTGATTTTCAGTCCTCAGGGACTAAGGAATCCCAAATTCCATGTAAGAGTGATGTTCCTAGGATTGTTTTTTTTCCTTCCTGCCTGAAGAATGATACTAGCTAGTTCCAGATATGGATTGGCAATTAATTATTGTGGGCTGAAATCACAGCTGCATTTGGGACAAAGTTGGAAATGAAATGTATTTTTAGCTGGAAATGACTTGTCAAATACCAAAGCCAGGCTCGAGACTGCTGCATTTTTGTTGCACTTTGGTTTAGGTTTGTTGGTTAAGGTTTGTTACTTAAGGTATGTTCTTATGTGGCCTATCTGCATGATGCCATCCTACTGTATGCCATACCTGTGAAAGAAATCCTAAACCAGGGGCTATATCTGTAAAAAAAAAAGTTAAATATGGCAAGGATGTCTGAGTGAAAAGCACTTACTGCGAACCTGAAACTGCAATAAAATCCCTTTGTACTGTAAGCATTCAACGAGGTGATTTTCATGGCTGTATACACTTGGCATTAACCAACAGGATGCTTCCCAGCATAGCTTGTAGCTGGAGGGGTGGTTGCAGGACTTGGGAACGTATACCAGCTGCAGGTATATTTTGAGGTGGTAGCTAAATGTTCTGCTTTAACTGTCACCAACGAGGCTGAGATCAATACCTCTAAATCAGATCCAGGCAGTTCTGACAAAATGGCCTGGTTACCTTAAACGCTTCTCAGAATAACCTTTTGTTTTGCTTTTTAACTCCAGGACATTGCAAGATTGCTGGGCTAGGGAGAGGTGCTGCTGCTTGAGGGTAAATGGGCAGCAAAACTGAGTAAAGTACAATGACTTTATAATCTGGCCAGCAGCAGCAACAGCAGGGATTACTGGCCTGGTGCCAGTTCTGTGTGGCTCAGGCAGCTCATCAGCCAATATTCAGGCTGTCCCCTGCCTGGCACTCTAGGAAAAGGATTTTTGAATGTCTGTTGTCCTTCCCTCCACTAATAAACAAAAGAAATTCAACAATGATCTGTGGGTCAATCCTGGGACTTTTCCATTGAATTACAAACCTTGCCCGAAGACTCTCAGCAGGTCTACAGGAGCTGGTGAAGAGTGCCCTGATGTAGTCCAAAACTGGGAATAGTGAGGATGTCAAGCCTTGTCCCAGCTGCTCTGGAGAAACAAAACACATTTAGAAAGGCTGCTGAGCAGATGGGAGAGATGTGGCACCAGCACAGGAGCTGTACATCCTCCACAGCCTGCTTTTGGTGCTATTAATGGGTGTGAGGATGAAACTTGTTTCCCCATCTGACAAGTGAAGCTGTGAAGTGGTTGAAAATCTCTCCTAAGTAAAAACATTGAAAAAAAATTCAGTTTAGTTTGACAAAGGACCACTGATATAGTAACTTCAAAATATTTGAGTCTTTTTGCCCCTCTGCTTTTCTTTACAATTTGGAAAATAGGCACTGCAGGATTGAGGGCTCAGTTTTATTTGAATCATGCATGCCAAATCTCGGATATGCAATACAATAGTTGTGCTCCTTTTGTTGCTAAAAGTATAACCCACTGGTGATGCTTGTAGGTGCAGCCTACCCATTTCCTGTGGGATCAACACTAAAGAAATCTCTTGTTATGTCTGTGAAATTCCCAAGTGCTGCGATTGCTTTAGAGATAGGCCATGTACCCAGACAGAAGCTGAAGCTGCCCTGTTGGCCCTCACACAGGTACCCAGGCCAGATCTGGCTGTGAGAGGGTGGGGGTCCAGGTACCATGCAAGGTAAGGATTGCCACCCACTGAGGCACACCTAGCACAAGTGTGGGGAAAAACCTGTCGATGTAAGCATCCTCCGGGTGATTAACCTTTGAGTTTTATTTTATGTTAGCTGTGGATACTTGTGATTTGTTACTGTGTGTCACCAGGCACATAATAAATTGTGTATCAGAACCCTTGAATTTATTGTATTGATTTTCTGTACATAAGGATTTTCTCTTTCCAATACAGATAAAATAAATGCAAAATTTGCAAGTTTTGTGAATTCACAACTCATTCTCAGAAGCATCAGATCAAGCTACATATCTTTCCTTGATTAATAGTCTGTTGTTCCAGTAACATTCCCCTCTACTGAAATGAGTGCCAGTTTGATATGACCCCTTGCCATGACCTGCTCATGACATTCTTTATACCTCAGTTTTTCTTGTTTTGTAAAGGGAAGATTAAATCTTTCAGATGAAGCAGTTACTGTTTTTAGAGTACTTTGGAGTATTCCCTATAAGGTGCTAACACAGAAGTGTTGGGCATGGAGACAGTCAGGAGTGTTCAGAATGTTCTTATCAGTGCTTATTAATCACCATGTAAATTTATAGTGCTGGGCAAACATTTCACAGTGATAAGAAGTCTGTTTTAGCATCAGACCTTTGCTTTAGCGTTAGGCCTCAGCTTTCGTGCTCACCAAGCTGTAGGATCTACATGCCCCACTTCCTGTCATGCCGTAGGGCATCATTTGCACTCTGCAGAATGTGCTTATGGAAAAGCAGAATGAAATTTAAACCTGCAAGATCTTCTCAGAACACATTTCAGGGCCATGTTACTGGCAGGTCTGTGCTACCTCTTGTGGATTGTCTTTTTAAGGTAAAGTTAATATAATAGACATCCTGAATGTCAGTGCCTGAGGTGTGTTGATCTGCTTGCTCCCAGAAGAAGAGTGCAGGTGTTATTTTTCTGTTAGGAGCAGGTGAGTGTAAGCAGCAGAGCAACAGGGTGGGATCCGTTCCAGCGGATACTCTGTGTCACAGTGTGTAAATTTCCAAAGAGAGATGGTCTGTGGGAGGAGGGTGCTGATGCGAATGAGACGACATGCAGAGAAAATTCAGCAGGGGAGGAGGCACTGGCTGCTCAATGCAAGCAGCGGTCTGGGAACGCTGGAGACTGCACCCCAGAGAAGCAGTTTGCATTGCAAGTGGGCTTCATATCATGGTATCTCACAATATTTCTCTTAGAACCTTATACTAATAGGTATTAGGTTCTAGTACTTATTAGAACCAGAACATATCTAAGATCATTATTTTTAGAGGTGTGTTCCCTGTAACAACAAAGTGAAGAAAAATGTATTGGAAAGCAGGGCTGATCTCTTTGCTTCTCAGTGAAATGTGGTTTCCGACAGAGCTCAGGACACTTTTCTCAGCCTTGTGTTCCTGACTGCCAGGCTGCAAGAATTACTATTTATTTCTCCAAAGCCACTGAACTTGACCTTTGCAGGGCTGCAGTGATATGCTACATGAAAGGGCCATGGGGTCCAATCAATCAATAGCTATTTTTTCCTCTGCACCTGTGAGCTGCCCTTTGGATGGAAATAACTTGAAAAGTCTTGATCTTCAGTACAGAGTGAGAGATTCACTTCTAATACAGACCATGTACCTCTATGATGTGTTTTGTATGCAGTGAGTCATGATACAGTTCTGATGTAGGGTTCTTCCTTGTCCCTGACTGGGACATTTGAACAAAGTGTCATGGATTTAGAGAAAAAAGAGATTAAGTTGGTATTTAAATGAGGATTAAGACTGGGGAGTTTCTATACATGGGATCTGGATCTGGGACACTGCCTGTGTTTATATTGTGTAATGTATTGCCAATTCTGGCAGCACATGCGGTGTTTACCTGAGTGTTCTACGGAGCTGAGATGCCCCTACAGAAAGATTTTCAGCCCTGGTGTGCCTGACTCCTTGCAGGGGTTGCACAAGGTGGGCATGTCAGGTCAGACCCAGCCTGGCATCTCTGCGGCAGGATCATGTGCATGTCCGCCAGGAAACACCTACTGAGGCTTTGTTCCAAAGTCAGGGTTTGAAATTGTGAGATCCCAGCACAGGATATGAAGCATTAATGCTTGACCATCATTAATTCTGACTTGACAGTCTCGGAACTTGCTCCTTCCTTTTCACTACTGGACACGGGATGGCAGGACAGGAATCACAGTGCCAGCAGCACTGCTTGCTTGGCAATATTAAAGATAGATAGTCCATAATGGAAGGTACCAGCTTGCATTGTGGCATACTTGTTCATTTTCTGTTAGATTTGACTCATTCTTTCATTGACAGTTTTTGTTGGATCTTCTTAATTGTTATTTGCAACCGCAGTGACTGTCAAATAAAGGCCACCCAGGTTAAGGGTGTTTACAATTTGCAAGTGAGAAGTGAACCTATATTTAATGAACAAAATGCTGTGTGAAGTGTGTCACTGTACTGGCAATATTGTGCTGCAACCTGTGTTGTTATCATCCTGACACCTGTGTGTGTTCGTTTCTCTCCCACTTCTTGTCATGACCTCGGTGACCTTGTGCTTCAGCATTGCAGTGCCAAACTGTGGGACGGAAAGCATGTAAAAATTAATATCTCATTAGAGTTCATCCAAATGGAAGGAAGAATTGGGACAAAACTCAACTGGAATCTTTGTGGAGACAAATGTTTAGTTCTAAACAGATTATCTGTGTCCTCTCTAACTAACCTTCCCGTCCCTTTGTTTCCATGGCCAGACTTGGGTTTGACTTTCAGATGCAGAGATCAAGGCAAGCATCTTCATGCCCTGACAGCTGGAAAAGATCCATCATTTTAGTCCATCTGAAATTATGAAGTCTATCGAACTTCATCTTGTGCTAAAATCTTTAGCAATCATTGCATTTTCTGATCCTGGAAACATAAATAATGTTTAGTAGAATAAGTAGTGATGAGCCATATGCAGGTTAGGAAAAAAGAAGGTGGATTATATTCCATATTTTGTATGGAAATTATTTAGGATGGACAACTTTTGCTTTCTTAAGGTGCAGTGCTTCTGGAGCCGAAACCTGTTCATATGTTGCTGCCTTCTCTGGCAGACAGACCTTTCCACGGTCACTTCTGGCAGCGGTTTTGCAGTTGTGTTTTGATTGTTTGTTTTTAGCAGTAAACCATTTCTGGACTGTAGGGAGACAGTGATCCAGAGCGGGACAGGCAGGAGGGCTGCCTGAGCCCCAGTCGGTGCGGGAACACGGACAGGAGATTTGTGTGCCCACAGGCTCCGTCCCACAGCCGGCGGGAGGCGGCCTGGGAATCCACAGACACACTTCTCAGCCGCTGGAATCCTGCAAGGTTTGTTCCAAAGCCACACTTCTTGCATATCCAGGAAGGGATTAATCAATCTACCTAGGAAACTGGGTTCAAGGCTTTCTGCACAAAATATCCACGACAGGAGTGCAGTGAATGCTGTAAAAGCAAGGCATAATAAACCGGCTTTGGAGAAGGACAAGAATTTGAAGAGGCAAAGCCACCTGGCAGGTGCTGAAATCTGGGACGTCAGTGGGAGGAGAGCAGAGGACAGGGAGGCAATGCAGCAATCGTGGGCAGGAACCGGCAGGGTGACAATCTGGGATCGGAACATCCCGGGAGCAGAAGGCACGGCGGAGCGCGGCTCTGCCTCGGACTCGTCGGCGCGGCCGGGAGCGCCCTCTGCTGCGCACCGCGGGGAACGGCGCCGCTCCCGAAACACCGCGGGCTGGGATCGCACCGGGAGCGGCGGAACGAGTCCCTNCCGCGGGCTGGGATCGCACCGGGATCGCAAACGCACTCACTTACACGTGTCTGTTTTAACACCCTGGCTGTGATGGATGCGTGTTCTAGCTCTGCCTTGTCCTCACCACAGTGAGCTTTCACCAAGAACAGGGAGCTGAAAATCCTTCACAGAATTATTCAGGAGGCCCCCTCTCCACAAACAGTAGCAAACATTCTATAATGTGCGTATGCTTCAGTATGTGCAGACACAAGTACCCCCACCGTGTGCATTAATTGGAAGTGGAACAACTGTAGTCATTATTCCCTCTTTCACATTTAGGATCCTGGAATTTTCATGGAAAAGGTCTCAAAATGTTTCTTACAGTTTCAAGAGTTTTTTTCAATATTGTTTTAGTAATTACTGGAAGTAAGGAACCTGCGGTTATGCATGTTGGGGAATTGTTTCATGTGCTGATATTTCCTGCTTTTTAGAAATCATGGCTTCCCTTTCCAGTGATTTTTTCTTGCCTTTGTTACTCAGGTACAGACCTAACACCTGGACCCTGTTGTGTCTGCCACCGGCTATGTCTTCAAGGAAGTGTAGAGCTCATTAGTTTGTTTTCCAAGCTCAGATGTGTTCAGTATGAGCCCACACCATGCAACCATCCAGCACTGAGCCTGTCCAGTCAGCAAGACATCCTACTCCTACAGTGTGATCTGCTTAATCCAACCAATCAATACTGACAACACTGAGAATCAGGAAAGAAATGTCAGGTAATTAATTCTGAGCACCTTCTAATTATTGCTACATGAAAAGCACCCTTTTCTCCCATCCTTGACATGTTAGGTTGGTTTTCATTTTATTCAAAGACTTCACAGAACAAACTGGGACTCTGCAAGACCAGGCCTGGAGGGGATTTTGGTACCACACTGAGACTGACAGGGAAGGGGGGCCCTGAAGGTAAATTTGGCATTGAAAAGTGCTGAGTTTGCACATCCCTGCATTCCTTTTAGAAACAAGTCCTATTGCCATCACAGTTTTTAAAAGGAGGTGTCGGCAGAATACATACATAACCCAAGGGTTTTCACTGGTTTAAAATGCCAGCAGAGACTTGGGAGAAGCAAATCTGCTTTGGGATTTTCCAGTATTTGAGGCACAAAGCTCATGGAATGTTTTATTTATCTGGTAAAATGGTGCACAAGGATTTTTGGTGGCTTTCCTTTTTCCTCTGTAAAATAAACAACTTTAGTAAAGACGTCCAGGTCCAAAGAGGATTGGGGAAAGTTAAGAAAGACAGCTGGGCTGCATTTTATAATAAAACAGCACAAAATCCAATCACGAAGAGTAGGTGGAGGATGATATCTGCAAGAGAAACACAGGTTGTATGTGAGCACTTTCCTGCCGGCTCCCTTTCACCTTCTCTTCCCACCCCATTCAATAAAACTGCTTGCCCCAATGTGGCTCTGTCAACATACCAAATGTTATCAAATAGACTTTGAAAGGTGTGTTTCAAACCCTTTCCAATCAGAAGTGCTTTCAGACACCCCTGTTAACCCAGTAGAACATGATTGTTCCTTTTTGGGAAGAGGGCGTGACAATTAGGGAAAGTATTGTTCAGTATTGGAAGTTACTGCTATGATTTTATTGTCCAGTGTGAGGGATGTGCCAAGAGAAGGAAAATAATATAACACTGGGAAATAAAATCTGATTTTGAAATATTCATTTTTCTGTCAAATTTATTAATATTTCAGATTTTTCTTTGGGCTATGGATTTTATGTTGACAAAGACACTCAAAATTCATGTTTGGGATTGACACTTTCATTGTCATACTTTGCTGTTTACCTGAGAGTGTATAAAATCTGGATAAACCTTTACCTGTATAAAAGAGGAGGAAAAAGATTATATTGGGATGATGTTTAAAACAGGGCAGAGTGCACCAGCGTGCTTTGTAAAAGCAGAACAGAAAACATTTGCCACATTTTGAAATTCTGAATATTTCTTCCTCTTGGTTTTACTGTCTGAAGTTATAAAAGGATCCTCAGTTCTTTTATCATCTAACATTGGTAGGGGTTTACTGGTAAAAATAATGGATTATAATAATTCTACTCTATGTGTATTTGTAATTTTAAATTGGATTTCAGATTGGTGTGTATGTTAGTTGATAAACTAGCATAATACGCTGTAGTGAGAACATTGTTTGTTCCAAGGACTTGTTTCATAAGGTGAACCAGCCCAGAGAGGATTCCCTGGTGCCTGCAGGAGGCATCAGTTAGAGGAAACAGTTGTTCTACAATGGGGAAGCCTGATGGCAGTGCAGTCAGTGTGTCAGGAGGGATAGGCACAGAGCAGCCCCACAACACATGAGGGTGTCCTAGATATGCTGAAGGACCGACTCTCAGTGTAAAGAAAAACCTTCCTGCTGCTACTGACCTCTCTCCCACTCCCGTGCAACCTGTCAGAGCATGTCTGAGCTGCTGCTGAGGTCACGGGCAGGTGAGCAGAGCTTTCACTGCCAGCTCCGTGTGAAGTTTGGCCACTTATCATAAATGCCAAAGGGGTGTCTTGACTCACTTGGCAAATGAGGAGAATTTCACTGAGCTCTTCTGCCAGAGCTTGGAGAGGACTAAATGCTATTGTAGACTCCTGCTGCCCCGGGGGAAAGGGGTCTGGCAGAGGGCTTTGGTTCCCTCTGCTTGCTCCTATGCTGCCAGCTCCATTGTTCCCCAAAGGAGAGGCACCCCTAAGCCCAGTCACTTACTGCGCACGGTGATCTCGGCCACTAAAACCCCTCCGGTTTGCTCCGCGCGCTGTTTGCGCTTGTCGCATGTCTCAAGAGAGCAGAGAGAAAGCCATTTATACCAAAAGAACTAAAAATTATTAAAAATAATCCAGGCACAATTCTTGTGTTTCCAACCAAGGAAATTGCTGCCTATTTGCTAGGGCCTTTTTTCCAGCCTATATTTCTAAGTATTGGGGATTTTTGTGCAGGCGAGATTTAAGGAGACTCTTTACAGTTTATTTTCTGAAGATTTTGGTGGACTGCCTTTCCCACCCTGCCTTAAACAAAACTCCTGTCAAGGAGGGGGAAATTGAGCTCCATCTGTTTAACCCCTGACCTCTGTGAAGGCTTCTGTGGTTGTTTATTGCTAATGATAATTGTTGTCCATTGGGTAGAAACAGGAAGCACCGAATCCCTTCCATATAGATCAGCTCATGTCCAGCACTAATGATGCCTGTCACAGCTGACAAGGTCTGTATTGGAGGCAGCGCTCTACAGATTAAAGGTCCTTGTCCATCTCCTGACCTTTGCAGATCCCCAGCTGTGGCCATTTTTATTACAAACTCAGCATGTGGTAATTCTGGTTATGAGTTGCTTGTAAGCACAGACCACCAGCTTGGTTCAACCTTAATTGCAGGAGACCACCAGCTGCATTTCTGAGTGGGAAGAGGACTCAAGGGATGTCAGCCTGATCGAGCAATTATCCTGCACTGGAGGGTGAGGTGGGAATTCCACACAGTGCCTGAAAGGATGATGTAGATGTTTGACAGGACTGCCAGAAGGGCACGTATGAAGTAATGAGTTTGTGTTTTCTTTTAACTCTGATCTGTGGCTGGATAAAAGGCTGAAGAAATCTTGGAAAAGAATCAACAAAATCTAAGAGTTTTTTCTGTTGCCTTTGAAACTTAGAATTTCTAACAATGCATTTTTGTCAAACATGTACATTTTGCACAAGTCAGTTCCCCCCACTTAGCAATGAGGCCACATAATACAAAATTACTTTCCTTAAAGACATTTTTTAGGCACCTGCCCATGTTAAATTATGTGCCTGTATAGCACCCTCACCACACTCCCACCTAAGGACACAGGAACCCACTCTTTTACCTCAGTTTCTGCTCCAGAAACAATTTATGTATTTTATGCAGGATGTCTGCAAGAGCAATAACTTACTGCAGCATGGCAGGGAGGACTTTCCTTGGGAAGGGAGACTGGGAAATTTGAGCCAGGTTCTCCCACTGCCCCCAAGGTGCTCTTAGCACTGAGATACCTGGCAAAATGGAAAAAGCTCAACTTTCTCCCTTTTCTAAGGCTTGTGTTTAACTGTAGCTGTTTGTCAGACAGGAATGTAGTCTGGGATATCGACAAGAGCTGAGTTTTTCAATGGCTACCTTATTCCTCAATACATTTAAACAAGTTTCCCAGTGTTGCCTGTGGCATGACAGGGGTTGGGGTGCACGGCTGGGCCACTACATCTGCTGGGAACCCTGACATTGGCTTTACACCTGGCATGCTCTTGGGAAGGGCTGGACATCCTCTGTGTGAATGTGGCCCTGTGTGTTTGTGCAGGAGGGAGGCCTTACCACAGGGCAGGAGAACTTCTCGCTGTCACAGACGTGCGTCTCGCAGTGCAGCCAGACCTTGGACAGCTTGGGGATGTTGCGGAAGCGGAAGGCATTGAACTGGAACGTGGCCCGGTTCGTTTTCCCGTTCTCGTGCACAAGGATAGAGTAGTCCGTGGCACACCTGTGTTGAGTGTGGGGAAGCAGTGTCAGAACTCCCATGGCTTCAGTGAAACAGCTCCTGAGGTGACAGTTTGATGAAAGCATTTGCCCTGCTGTGGGCCAGCTTTTCCTCTGCTCCCTTATACCCACAGCCTTGGGGCTGGGCTGAGGAGAGCTGCTCCCCTGGGTCCCACCAGCACCTACCCCTTGGTGATCAAAGGCCAGTGGATCTGATAGAAATACTCCGAGGAGGGAGTTGCCCAGCAGTTGTTGAGAACAACTTTAAACCTGGGGAAATAAAACCCCCAGGTTAGCAAGGAATGTCCCAATTGCCAGTTTATTGCTCATTCCTCCTTCCCTTGCCTACCTGTCACTTAAGCCCTTAGCTTCCACTCCAGCAAATATGTCAGAACCAATTTCTGATGTTTCAACGACAAAGGGGGCTTCCTTTATACTTGAGAACTTGGCATTCTTGGAAAGACAAAGACAAAGGTGTCATACATTACTCATAACATGCAATGCAAGGCATGAGTCAACTTCAGACACCACTAGAGAGCCTGACCTCAGAAATATGGGTTCTTATAACCTGCAACCTCCAAACTCTACACCAGCAGTAGGACTATTGCAAACCCAAGATGATGTTTAAAAATATTTTTGTTAATATTTGGCATATAATGATGGTAAGTGACAGAACTTGATGCTGTTTGGGTTGTAGTATGTGTTGTATCACAGCATAGGTGGGAAAGTTGGTGAGAGTGAGAGAGTACAGATGACTGTACAGGATGGGAATGGGGTTGGGACATGGCCACGTGTTGGAGAAATGGAATGAAGACAAGCAGAAATCACATGAAAAAGGCCAGCCTACTGAACACAGAGCAGTGTCTGGTGCTCAAGTGAAAAGTTTTTGTTATAAATACACTGAAGTGCCTACCTTAAATCCTGCTGTTTCTTGTTGGGTAAGATGGTAACAAAGCTAGCACCAGAATTTACAAAGGATATGTTTAGTCCTACCATTGGTTTACCTAGTGCTAAATACTCCTTTCACCTGGCCTATAATTTTAACACAGTATGTTCCTAGCTGTGTTTTTTCTAGCTGTGCTAAATTAGAGAGGCCATTTTGGTGCTTTTGACTGTGCTTTTGTGGAGAAAAGATTCCAGGATCAGGAGCTGGCTGCTCCAGCAGTGCAGTGGAGCTGTGGAGAGGAGAGGCATGCTTCAAAAGATCTGCCTGATATCAAGGGACAGTATTTTGTTGGCAACAAAATTCCAGCATGACCTAAAGATCTCTGGGGTACATGAAATATCTGTCAGGTGAGAGGACCAGGGAAAAAGCTGCAAGAGAAATGCAAGGAGCTTTGCTGTGTCTATAGAGGCCATGCAAGGCCAGCAGTACGTGCAGATTCATGCTGTTCTTGCAGTAGGACTACAAACAAGTTTTGCTTTTTCATATAAAACCTGTCAGCAGGTTAGAAATGTACCTCTCAGCAGAAAAATCTGCCTGATTTTGAGGGATTAAAAGAAGAGTTGGCATGTATCTACTTCTGTTCACTTTAAGTATATCCCTGTTAATCAGCAGAACGAAGAACCTCTGCCAATCTCACTGCAATTATCTGTTCCAGGCTAGTAATGTGCTCCATGACACATGAAAGTCAGGAGCAGCAGCCCTGTTTATTTCCAGCTCTTTGGCTGAAGCCTTTGTAAGGTGAAGGTGAAAGTGTGAGTGGCAAAGAGCACTTACAGAGTAGAAGTTGAGGGACAGCTGACTCTCAAATGAGCCGGAGCTCCCATTCTTCACGTGGACAGTGGCCACCCTGGGGACAGGACAAAATTCTGTCTGAGTGAGGCGTAGTGATGAGGAGGGGCTGAGATACACTCCCAGAAGAGGACATACCTTTGGTCAAAGGCAGCCTGGTTGACCAGGTAGTTGGCATTGTACGTGCAGGTGAATGAGTAATTCACAGGCTGGCTCTTCACAATCACTGAGGAGTCATTGGAGACGATGGAGTTATAGAAGTGATACACGGGGTTCTTGAACTGTGGATGGTGAGACAGAGAAGTGTGGGCAGTACTGAGTCTTTGAGGCATCAGGAACATACTTTGAAACATGAAGACTCTATGTGGTGTCTAAACAGCCCTCCCAAGGAAACATGCCTTGGTAGCTCTTTATATGCTGTGCTGCCCATACATATACCTTACTAAACAGAAGTTCTGTATAATACAGGTGCAAGTGAACAGCAGACTAGTATCACTCAGCCTGAGAGTATTTCACCTGTAGCTGCAAAGCACAGCTGTGGGATTCTTCCTTCTCTGTGATAGTGGAGTTTGCCTCCTTCTTCCATCGGTACCTAAAGCTTACTCCAAGGTGAAGAGGACGGGACTCTCAAGTGAGTCCAGCCATTTCCTGAGTCAGAAAAGCTGACCTCCATAGTCTTACCTCTGACTGCGTCCCACAGTATGATTTGTTTTTAGGTGACAGGTCTGGGATTGTGAATTGGTAATATCCTGAATCGTGGATCCCATTGTAGCAAATGCCGCCAAGTGCCAGCTGATTAACCTCCCATCCATAAGGACACTCTGGAATTCTGGTAATGATGGTTTTAGGATAGCAGTATACCAGAATTACATCTGAAAGGAAAATGATACACCTAGATTTATTCAGTGGTAATTTCCTTTCAAAGAGATGGGTCTGCCCACTTACTTTCCTCTGGGCTTAACCTTCTGTGAACAGGGGTGTGTGCTGGAAGGTCCCCTAATGAGAGCAGCTTTTACTACACAAAACTGACCTTTAAGTTGTTAAATTCTGTCCTCTTTGGAAGAGTTTGACCTTTGCCTTCTAATCAATTCAGAACTTCATATAAATTTTTTATCTTTCTGAAATAGCTGATTGAAAAGCAGAGACACTGCTGAGAAACCTGAAGTAAAAAAGGACTGCACTGAAATCTGTCACATTAACTTATGCTGCGAAGCTGGCTTCTTTAACACCACTGACTCTGTAAAAATAATATTGGTGAGGTTGTTTGGCAGGCTTTGTAGATCTGCACTGTTTTGTACTGGCGTATAGATCTTGGCCACAACAGATATTCTGCCTTTTCTCTTCTTGGATTGGCACTGTAATGCCAGCACAAACTGAATTTTTGCAATTGTCAAGTCAAAAGCCAAGATCTAAAAATGAAGTGAAGAGCCTAGGCCTGCTAAGAGCAATAGGAAATGACCCAAACTCCCAACCCTGTTAACACCAGTGCTGTGTGTTTCCAAACATGGTGATTGCTAATACAGCCATGAATGTTGAACATCATAACATACAGATTGATTGCTTCATGATAGCAGAATTGGATATTTTTCAAAGACAGTGCTCATTTGAATGTCTGATGGAAATTTAAAAGGCAAATATTGACTAACCATTAGTGACCTGAAAATTGAGAAAGACTTCCAATTACTACAGTGAGAAAAAAGGCACCCTGCCTGGAATTATTCAGTTAACTCTTTTAAAGCCCTTGACACTCTTATTTTTTATACTAAAAGCCTTGTTTTGCAGCCTTTCTATGTCTGCTAGGGAATACCCAGGGAAAGTCAACCTTACAACCTTAACAACTCACTTTTTTCTGGATAACAAACCTTCAGCACAGATTCTGCTTCCGTTAATGCTCAGATTTATAACTGGCAACTTTACAGGTATGAAAATTCCTGCAGTTCAGAGAAACTGCTTGTGCAAATAAAGGTACTGAAATAAATGGCTAGAGGGCCAAATATTTAGGTATACCATGAAATGACTGACAGTAATCTGACAGCAATCATGCACTAAAAAGCAAACACTAAATTGAGGCGTATTCCAACACATTTCTAGAGCACATTTCATAATTGTAGTGAAATCTACATTACAGGTTTGTCTGGCACCAGATCACTTCAGTTTCTAGGCAGAAATCAGTGTGCAATTAGACCCTTACCTTCAATGATTTTTTTTGTTTCTCTTGTTTTAGTATAATAGTGTAGTTCAGGAGTTCAGCCCAGCACATTCAATCACCACTGGCCATCTGATTGCAGTCCATGGACTAAAGCCCAGCTGGGGCACCAAAGATCTGCTGCACCTAGCCTGTACTACTACAGAAAATTTCTAATTGTTTTTGTTTTCTTTGCCATTTTATGCTTTTGTGATTAACTTCCTTGCTCTATGTTTATTGCACAGAGCTAAGTATACGCCTAATTCTGTGTGGGGTTAGGACTTGAATGGTACATTCCTTACTGTGCTAGCTCAAAGCAGATCAATAAAAGAAACGTAAGGATTAGCTCTACAGAATCCACAGTTTAACTTTCTGAAAAAAAAACCTTTTGATTTTGAATGATAAATCCCTCTGGCAGCTTAATTACAAGAGAAGATCTTAGCAGACTTAAGTTATTTTACCTGCTTTATTTGGGGTGCAAGGCCCTGCAAGAGCTCGAGCCAAGATGACCAGCAGATAAATAGCAAGAGTCACCATTTCTTGCAATGATCTGAGAACACAGGAAATAAAAGCTGAAAATGCCTTTACAAGTGGAAATAAAAACAAAGCATTGTCTGCAGTTCTGAACTTGTAGCTACTGTTAAAAATGTCATTTTTGCAGAGAGAAAAAAATAACATTAGTGATATTCTGCCACCCAATATAATTGCATTTACAGGATAAATATTTCCAAGACTGTTACTATAACTGGGTCACTACTGTGACAATTTTACTATTTCAGTTTAGTGGTGGCTTTTATTATTCTAGTTTGGTTTCTTGCAAAGAGTCTAAACCTAAAGCATTAATATAACCAAATGAAACTGAAACAGTGGGATTTGAAAAAAAAAGAGGAAATAAAAATTACTAGAAGAAATATGATGCAAGAACATATATAATGTGCGTAAAATTTAGTGCTGGAACTATTCTCTGTGGTGATGGCTATTCTGATATATATAATCTTAACTTCATGTAGCTCACTTTTGGTAAATTATGCATTTTCTCCTTTGCTGTTAAGTGTTGAGTGTCTAGGAAAACATCCATAGCAGTAATTTACATTTACACTTCAGGCCTCAAACCTGAAATGCTATTTTCCACAGGGGAAAGCATACACAGCCTGTGGGATTGGGACTGCAGTTCTCATATTTTCCCTTTGTAGACACTCTTCAGTATCAGCCCTCATACACACATCTCTAAGCAGACTAAGTCAGAAGTAACAAATATCATTTAAGTAAAGAAAAAAATATCATTCCAATTCAGTAGTTCTAACAAAACCAATCAAGTTCAACATTTTCACTCAGCCTCTATTTAAAAATGTATATTTATAAAAGGGCCGTAAAGTACATATAAGTGACAATTCCTTCTAATTATAATCCTATGCATTCTACAAGAAATTAAGGGTTATACCTACGAGACAAGAAGGAGCTAATTATTCCAGATTTTCATTCCAGTCTTTTTCCAAAAGCAGCGCTGTCAGCTCTTCCCAAGATGTCCTCTTTCAAATGAACCCAGCTGGTGTTATCTTCGCTTTATATAAGCAATCTTGTAAAAGGAGCCCATCTCTGGTTAAATCTCAGCCCGCCAGTATTGTCCAGTGTGAGAGGGAAAAAAAAGAGTTATAGAAAAGCAGTTCTCTTCCCCTAGATGGGACTGTATTGCTGCTATTTGATTTTTAAAAAAATCTTTCTATGGTCATTTTTTGCAGATCTTGAAAACAAGTGAACAGAAACCTGCTGAAGGTATAAAATCTTTTGGTTTACAAGTTTATTAGGAAAATGTAGAATTTCTGCAGAAGTGAAGCTACAACTGCCTTCTAGAATTCAGTGAAAATTAATTTATAGGAATTAGATGTTTGTCTTAAATGGCTTATTGACAGTGTCAAGTTTTTGTCCCATAAGAGTGGACAAAAGTAATGACAACAGATCATATACCACCTGTGGAGTTAGTTTTTTTACTTATTTTTTTCTAAAAGCTCACAGGCATGTAACCTGAGTTTAGGTAGGCTTTTCCATATGCCTAAGCTTTATACTACATAATTATAGTATATCATACTCCATAATTATAGTACATAATACTCCATTCATGTAAGACTGTGTAATATACACTAACTATTAAACTAGAGATTGTGTAAAATTTACCATTGCACAGAAAACAGAAACAAATTTGCTCTTTGTATGACCATCAGGCATGAAGTTGCCTATGACAGTCTTGGCCTGTGTGTATCAGGTTTTAGTGAAAGGCCCAGAAAAAGGACTGGGTGCACTACTGCTATCTTATGTCTGCATAAAAAGCATGGGCTTTAAACAGTCTTGCCATGTAAACTGGCTCAGCCTCAACTTTGGGCACTGTGTACCCACCCAGTTCCATGTGCCGTTGAACCACATTCTGATTAAAGGGGATTACTTAAAGACGGACACATGGATAACAACAAACCCTCCGGCCAGGGTTTGTTGTTATTTTAATTGAATTAAAGAATAATCCACTGAACAAGAACCAAAGCTCCTAAATCATTTGGTGTGATCTCTCTAACTAGAGATTATCCTAATCAGAAATCCTAAAATAAGGAAGATTTAACCCCAGGTGTCTGTTTTGTAGCCTCACCCCAAATCTTGCAGGGTTTCAGGCCTAATTTTGATTTCCTAAGGCTAAGTCTGAATATACACTGTGTCAACATGCACTTTTTTTTTGTCTTTCTGTGTGTGAGTGTGTATTTGGTCTGGAACCAGAAACCAGGGTTTCTGGTGAGACATTATGACCAACCCTGTTATCAAGAATATATAACCCAGCAACAAGGGGAGGCTTGCAGGTGAAAACTTCTGACTTTGGGCATGAGAAAGGACTCATGGCCATGTACAAGCTAATTCTTCAAGCTCAAAGGATCAGATTCAGTCCTGGGGCTGGACTTGGCCTATCAGGCCTGCCCACACTGGGCTAATTTGGGACATAAGATATTTGGCTAACCTTGATTAGGCATGTCTTGCTAAAAATTATGTAAATGGTCAACCTTACCATAACATTAACAAAGCACTTGAAACACAAAATAGCTTTTTACTGATGATTTTTAGCAAATAATTTAATTAAATTATCATTGGTATAATGCTACAGGTTTCAATGGAATTACTCCAAAATGGATCTAATCCCATAATTTGTAAGAGAAAATAAATCTCTCACTATCTTCTCACAGAAAACTTATCTCCATGTACATAATACTCCTTTTAGGCCAAAGGTAGAAAACAGAATGAAAACCATGAAACAAATTTGGCAGTAGTGCCAGCTGGTGTATAGTAGTTTGCATTTGCATAAGAAGCAAGCACAAAATGTACCTAAGCCAACCAGCATTTGATACCTGCACTGATCAAAGGTGAAGGCTTGGAGAAGGGTTAGGTTTCTCTCAATAAGTGCACCCACAGAAAAAGGAAAGCCATTAACTTGCAAAGCAGACCATTGAGGATTGTTGCAGCTCCCTGACTCTTTCCAAGCTCATTGAATAATCTCAGCAATCTAAGTATTTGTAAGGATTTCAACCACAAGCAAATGAAGGCCTTATTGTGGATTTCACCTACAAGGGCAGCTTGTGTCTCCAGCCTTGTTCCTCACATTGTGATGGAAAGCTGTGTGAGTATCGACTGTCTGGCGCTTACATGAGGCAAATGAGATTCTGCTGTTTGAACCTGTAAGGGATATTGCAACATCCAACTTTCATTGGTTTTGGACAAAACAATAAACCTGATGAGTCCCTTAGCTATATGGAAGGACTTTATAGGGCGGTGAGGATCAATGGAGACAGGTGGCTGATTCCAGGGGAAGGCAGATCTGCTGACACTCATGTAGAGGCTGCAATGATAGTGTTTCCACACACCAAAACCTGGCATACTCCATTTTGTCCAAAATATGGGGTGTATTTATCCCACAGGCACAGAGATATCCATGCATTTATATTGGGCCTGATCTGAGTTAATGGATCCTCTTGGAAATGCAGCACTGTGCTGGCACAATCAAATTTTCCTGAAGTACAACTGAGCTGTGCTGTGGACTTACTCCCTTGAGTCATAAATACCGTACGCATTTAGGATTGTTTTGCCGTTTACAGTGTAAATACCTTTCCAGCTGTTTATTACTCATGGCACGTGGTTGGTCACTCACTTCAGCACATGACTGAGTCACCATACCTGCAGGTACGTGTAGATGTGGTGTTAGTGGTGCATTTGGCAGTTAGGATAGTTGGACATGATGATCTTAAAGGTTTTTCCAACCTAAATGATTCTGTGATTTTATTCTATGACTGTTTTAGCCTTGTGAGCAGATTATAGAGCAAAGCATGCATGTAAAGAGAACCCAGGACCCACAGATATCCTGCACCCTAAGACCCCAAGTGGCTAATATTCTTCAGTAACTGCACAAGACCTGCCAGAAGAAGGGGAAATCAGAGGAAATTGTCTCTGTGGAAGAGTCACATAAAAATCAGAGATGAATGTTCAGGTCACTGGAAGAGACACTCTTCTGCTCTTGACTTCCTCATGCATTACCTGTCTGTCTGTGTAACTATGTAACATTGAATCATAATTTTTCAGCAATCACCTGCCACCATGGGCTTGGTGGGACAGTGCTGCTGTCGGTACATGCACTCCTGGGGTGTGGGTGAGCACAGTCTCTCAGCTGAAGAAGCATTCCCTTGACATTTCTGCTGTTCGAGACAGATATTTACAACAATCTTGCTGAACACGAAATTGTCACTGAAGTAAATAAACATATTTCATGTTCACTTGAATGCCTGATCCTTTTGCTGTTTAGCTTTGCCAGCATATTTAATGTTCTTTGGATGCTTCTCCAGCAAAGTCCTGCCTGTTTTGCAGTTTGCTACTGCTGGAACAGAACATCAGTTTCCAGCTGAGTTTCCTTGAAGCCTTTGTGTGGGTAAGTGCTTTATTTGGTGTGATTTTTTATGGGATGTGTTGGAGCTAGCTAGTTATGAAGGATAAGGATTTGAAGCTTGATTTAATAAAGACATGGTGCTTGATTTAATGAGTATATGAGACATGTAAAACAGGTCATGCGAGACCAGAACTGATGACTTACACTGGTCATGTGAGAGCTCACCCGTTCTTGGGCTGCCTCTATTTGGAGATGCCTAAACTTGCCATGCACTTAATTAATTTGTCTAAATGAGGCATGTATTGCATTAACAGGTGCTTTAAAGTGGCCAAGATACCTGCACAGATATCTGTAAGGTGCCCAAGGTATCCTGTGACACAGGACCTCTAGGCCACTCATGCACCTTTGGAGTGGGATCTGGAAGCCAGGCAGGATATTCAAGCACACCTTAAATGACACTGGATGTCTGTGTGTGGGCACCTGAGTGGAGCCCAGCCAGACACGCTGCTCTGGTTGGCTTGACACTCACATTTGCTTGGCTTGGGAGCCCGAGCAGCCCTGCACACTCCGCAGCACACATGCCTGAGCCTGCTCCAGCACCCTCCAATTACTCACTGAGTGCCCAAGGACAGCTTCCAGGTAGAAGCTGGAGCACTTCTGGGAAAAGATAGCTTTGATCTCTACAAGCAAGAATTGCATCTGGGTCTCCTGTAATCCTGGGGAAGGGCTCTGAGGACCAGGCTGTCTCCACCAGCTGTTCTTTGAAGAGGGTGTGGCTGTGGCTGCCGAGCTCAGCTGTGGCCAGAGCTGCTGTCCCACCTGGTATGTGCCAGAGCAGAACTGCAGGGATTTTCTGTTGAGAACACAGGGATTAAGTATTTTGTAATGCAATGATATTGCTGTGGAATAGCATTTTGCAGTCACCTGAATGTGGCCTAAATGGCTTCTGAGGTGTTTAAGTGCTTTTTTGGATCTCAACCATGACGTCCTGTATAACACCTTGTAAACCTTTTAGTTCTTGTTGTCTCAACAACAGGTCTTGATCTCTTGGCAGTGTGGGGCGAGGATCTCACCTCAGTGTGGGGGAGGAATTGAAGAGGAAAGTGAGAAAAAGGGAAGAATGGATTCTTTGTGTCATTCGTTAGTTTAATCTCCTCAGGTTGGCAGCTGACTCTGACACAGTGACCATTGCTCTTCTTGCTCTCTTTTCTGGGCATTATCCCACTGGTGCTGGGAAGGCTGCTGAAATATGATGTTTCTCAGCCTGGGTTGGGGTATGTCACCACAACTTTAAAAGTGTCTGCAGCAGCTGTCTGATCTCCTGCCTGATTCCTGGCCATGTGTGTTGGCCATAACTAATGCTGCTCACCCAGCCTGAATGCTTTGCTACAGAAAACCTGACAAAAGCAGGACTGCAGTGCAGTGAAAAACTAAAAGTATACTAAAGGCAAGTTTATCCTCTGGGGTCCCTCAGTGGCAATTCCATTGACTGCTGAGAAACTGATCCTAAATGTATGCTCCTTTTTTAAAAATATGGTTAAGTAAGAAAAAAACAAAGCAAAGACAAATTAAGAGACAAATTGATAGAGAAATTTCAGAAGCAGGAGGAATGCTGAATTACAGTAAAGGACTTGATTGCCACGTAGCTTGGAAGTGCCTCACATTCCCAAGCTGAGAAACCTTTCCTCCGATTTGCAATCTGTATTGCCCTGGGAGCCTGGAGTGCTCCTGCTCCCTTTAACACCTCTACCCTTACCTGAGCTACAGAGCCCTTCTCCAGCTTCCTTATTTCCCCAAGGTCTGATCCAGCTGAATTATAAACCTGCTTTGTGGGATCCAGATAGGAACGCACACTTGAAGGACTGGTAAAAATAATGTTCTTGAAATCCTCACCATAACTCCTATCCTTTGAAGAGTTAAGATCCATTTGTTTTCCCTATGAAATAAACTTTCAGTATCTGTAGCACTGCCGTCTCAAATCAAACACAAACCTTTGCACTTCTATCAGTGGCAGCTGCTGATTAAAATCACAGGTTTGGTTTCCCAAGCTGCATAATCCTGCTAGTTCATTCTTAGACCTACTTTTCTTAGCACACTGTGTCCATTATACCAGTGTTGCCCTCATTTTTGAAAGTTTGTGATTTTTCGGCAGTCTGATAGCATCATCCTTGGAGACAGTCTCCTTTGCTGTGAAAGGGATCTGTTTGTTATAGAGAGTTATGTGGCTCTGAGAGCTACATGTATCAAACTTAGCTGCATTAATTAGCTGGTGCTGTGCTTGTAAACTGATCATAATAATGCTTATCACAATCTGAGTACCATTATCTCTGTTTTGCAGATAATGGTACTGAGCCACAGAAAGGCAAGGCCCAGTGTAGAACTCTTGAGCAGCCCATCCTGCTCTTACTTCTCCTCAGCCATTGAAAGACTAAGCAGCTTGGAGCAGAAGGTGTCCAAGCAAACTCTGGATGGGTTTGTCTGTGAATGAGAAAAGCTTTCTGGGAAGCTGGGGAACGATTGCCTGGAGTGCCAGGCCATGTCTTCTGGAACAGAGGACTCCCATTTATCTTGGAGGCCATTTTGCCACCTAAAGTAGTAAAGTCTCCCTGCTTGTCAGTCACCATTCCTGCTGGCCTTTATGGCTTATTGGCAATGATTTGGTAACTCACAGTCCATTACCACTTGAGTGTCTCAGTGGATTTGCCTCTTCTGATGCCATCAACAAAGCTTTTTTTCCCATTTTGTCAAGACACGTTCTTTAGAATTCAGCCTCCAAAGAGGCCACTTTCTGAGACTACCCACCCATAACAGAAAAAATTTCAGATCTGTTAAACAATATTGTTTTCTTCAAGTTGCACCAACACACTATCGATGACATCCACTGAGATGGTTCTTTCCATTCACCGTGGAAAGCATGGAAACCATGTTTCATAGCAGCAGAGAGATGTTACAGATTCACGCAGTAGAATGAAACAGAGCAGTTGATCTAAAGGTTTCAGGCACTCAGTTAGTTGGGTGTTCATTTACTTGTTATATTATGACTCAATCAATAACAAATAAAATCCAGATCTCACTTTTTTAATTGGCTGGAGATAGTATTTTTGTAGAATTCACTCGAACACCAAATGCAAGAGGTGGCTGTGGTACTGCCCATGTACAGCTCTTCAGAGATTTTCATGGGCTCCCTCTGATATTTGGGTTTGAGAAAGCTGACACCTTTATGTTTTCTTCTGCTGAGCTGTAGCTGGTGTTGCATTGATCACTCAAAATCAATTCGACCATCCTGGGCAAAAGTACTATTTGCTAGCTTTTAAAATGATAGTTTCTCTCTTTTGGTGTGGCTTACAGTAATGTAATTGAAGGAAATACACAGTCTGCTGCAAACTATCATTTCAATCTAAGCTGGCTAAAGAGAGCATTGTGGTCATCAAAAAATGTTTGCAATTATAATATACTGATGGCATTCATGTAATATTTCTTACAAGCTATTCCAGAAAGAATGACACTGCAGTTCTCTCTTGTGAAAATCCCTCAGGAGTACAATAACCTGATTACCTTCCAAGGGATTCAGACTTGTTCTCCTCAGTCACCCACTGCAGCTCTAAGTACTCAGTCCTCCAGGACAGACTGTGCTGAAGACTCCAGATTGATTATGCTGTTAATGACGCAGAAAGTTCTGCTGCTGTTTGTTTATTCTGAGATTAGCTAAAATTAGAAGTTGACCTTATATTCCTGAATTAATTTAAAGGCAAAAATTCAAGTTACTGATTCTGATGATTTCGCCCATCCTGCTCTTATCTTGAAAGCCAAATATGGTCTTGAACACCAAAGCTCCTTGAGCTGTGAGTCAGTTCTTAAGTGATTTTGAAATTAAAGGTGTCTGGGTTAATTGATATATAGGAGCAATAAACCCTGAGTACTCTCCAAGGTAATGCCTTAACATGCTATACCAGACATCTACAGATATGTAAGATTTTGAAAGATCAAGAAGATGTCAAATCCTTGGTTTAAATGCTTGAAAACAGTTGGATAAATTTAGTAAATAGACAGACCTTGATCTGTTGACTGCTTGGATATATGAAAAGCACATGTAGTTGAAGAGTTACTCTTTGCATCTCTGGATGATCTTGCTATCTCAAAAAAAAAAAAAAAGCAGGGAATACTGAGTCTTTTACAGCAATAGGTTGCAAGATACATTATTGATGTTTCTGAAAGTGTGTAAGGCTTGCAGTGCTGAACTTGAAACACTGGGAAAGGGTCTGTTTTCACAGGCTTTTTCTTAATATCAGTTTTGGCTTTTCTCAGTGGGCTCCAAAACAAAGTGTACCCAAATCAATAGCCAGTTCTGAAAATGTAAGCTGATTTGAGAGTATTCTGATAAATCTTCCTGGAAACCCTTTGGGAAAAAAATGTAGTTGAAATGCCCACACTCTACATCTAATTCTGGGGATGGGTATGGTATTATTTTGGCATAGGTGAAATCAGTGAATATGAATGTAGAAAAGATATGGCAACAGTGGTATTTTCTATGTTTGCAATCTCTTTGATTTCAGGCTCTCTGCGACCTGTGTAGTTTTAGTCCAGACACCAACTGGCCAGGAGATGGTGTTAGTGGTGTACTATAAACAGACACACGTGACACAGAAAAGCAAAGTGACTCATGAAACTGATGAAGACGCCTCACCCTCCTCTGAATGCTGCCCCCTCCCTTGGACCTTTCCTTGGCCTGTTCTGATTATCTGCATAGTTCATAATAATTATTATTTAGTGTTGCTGTTTCAATATGACAAGCAAGCAATGATATGAGGGCAAACATAATTTTCTTGTATCTTTGTTGATACATTCATTAACTAATCATGTTGATAATTTATTATCAGATAAGTAAAAACAGAATAGATCAAAGCCTACTCAGGAATAGCAGAGGTGAGTGAAATAAGTTCAATCATCCAGATTATTTTTTACTTCTCTTCCAAGCCTTACTCTTGCGGCTAGTAACAAGTAGTTTGGAAAGATGTTCCTCTCTAGGACAACAAATGCCATATGTTCCCTTTCTTCTGCACCTCCTGTCAGGAGCCAGCTCAGCTGAGATCCCCAGTGGCAGGGTGACCTCAAGCCTTTCAGTCAGCCTTGGGAATTCCTACAGCAGCTCATTTCTCCACTTCCTACTCTTCATTTTCCTCATGTGATTGCAACCCTTGTGGTCTGTCCAATATGCCACTAAACCCATAATGTCTGACGGTGTTACTATGCAATGTCACCTTCTGGCATTCTCACCTTCCCGCCTCCTTCCATGTTTCCTGTCCCACCACTCTTCCACTGAGCTCAGCAAACACTGCTGCTCCAGCAATCTTCTTCATTTCATGACTTTGTCCATGCTGTTAAATATCCTTGTATGTGAAGTTTTGGTTGTAAATCTTTCCTTCCAACAGCCCCTCACTTTGTGCGGGATTTCAATGGTGGTTTCCTGCTGGCTTTTTCACCTCTGATCCTCTCACCAGCACTATGACATTGGCCAGAAAAGGCTCTGCAGGCAGGGAGACAGGAGTTGGTGTTGGGCAGACAGTGGTGGTCAGCTAACATGATTCCTTGGCGTCGGGCTGTTGCTGTGATCTCAGGTTATTCATGCATAGGTTTGCACAAAGAGGGAAACTGTACCTTGATATTTCATTTCTCTGCCTTCCTCTGAGGTTTCTGAAGCTCAGTGTGCAAGGGGAACCTGCCTCTGCCTTCCCCGATGTGTGGACTGCCCCTGCCTCTCATTTTGCACACAGGAGGGGCAGTTCCTCTGGTTCTCTTATCTCTTATTTGCCTGTCCATGCCAAGGTTGGGGGCATCCTGACTAGTGGACAATGTAGCTCAGGTGCAGGGACAAGCCCTGATACTTGTATCTAAATGCTGCATATAGCAATCTTATCTACAATGGTTATTATCTTTTAGATGTAACATACTGGACAGAGTGTCCTGGATGGCTTGGGAAAAGAGCCATTGGGATTAAAGGTCACTGAGATCAATCATGCTGATGATTTATTTAAGTGGTTGACTATAGTGATGGTAATAGCTTTTTCTGCTTGGCCAGTACGCTGGTTGTTTTTTTTTTTTCCAATTATGTGGTATTCTCTGCAAAACTTCCTGTTTATTGGCAAACATCTTAAGTCTAGGGGATTTGGCACCTAAATACCTTTTAAAAATTGATCCAACTGATATAGATACCTAATCCATGTTTTTTAAAAATAAGTTAGTTAGGAATCTAAATATAGTTATTTTCAGGATCACAAAACTGATGGAATTCTTTCCACTACTATTAGCACTGGAAGCTTCTTTCTCTATATTTGCCAAATAAATCTATTCTGAGTTTCACTCAGAAAAACTTTTTAAAAAATAACTCCTGTCTTTCTCCAAGTACCTTTTCCAATGAAGCTACTTTGTCTGCGGTGACACTACTTTACAATGAGGCTGTTGAGCCCTCCATGCATTCTTCAGATTGGTTTTCATCCTGCAAGTACAGGGAGCCTCCAGCACTGCTGAAGGCAGCTTAGAGTTATTGCCTTGAGAATATTGGCAGAGAGGGCCATTTGGAAAAGCAGTGTTCACTCTGAAGAGGATCTGTCACTCTTAAGTTATTTAAAAATGAGAACTGGTAGGGAAATAATGCTCCATCCCATCAGGAAAGCATATCTTTAGGATATATCCATATTTGCATAGAGTTCATTATTTCAATTTTTCAACCAAATTCTACAGAGAATGAATGTGGAAATACTGCAGTGCTCTTCAGGATTGAAAGTCTGGTATTTGATCAGTTGTGCTTATAAATCTGGAAGCACTTGTTTGGGGAAGTTTTCTCTGTCACAGAATTCTCTGAAGCAGAAGTCTTTTCTCCCAAGAGTAATATAGACCAAAATTCTTACTCAGGAAAAGCACACTTATTTAGTATGTTTCTCTTTAAAGACTGCTCTTTAAGAAATTGAAAATGCCTGAGTGTGTGAGTGAAATTGTGTTTGAATACAAAGGACAGTTAATACAGAACTGGAAATTTGTGTATCAGAATGTAAAGAAGAAGAAAACAGGCAATTGTGGTTTGGGTACACACATATATGGAATCCTAAGGAAAACAGCAGTAGAATTCAGGAAATATTTAATCAGTGGTTTGACCATACCTTTGGCTCAAGCTTGGTAAATATGTGACTACTCAAGGTAAGGATGCCAGAACAGGAACATTTTTAACAGGTCACTGACTGTTATTTTAAATGGACTCGTAGCTTCATGGCTCTCTTAGATATAATGTTAAATTCCATGTGTGGAATGGTATCATGTTTTGTTGAAATATTTTACTATTTTTACCAGGCTGAGAAATCACTTTATTGCAATTTAATTTAATTTAAGTGCTACTAGTGGGATACCCTTCAGGAGCTTACTATCCTCATTCTTGCCGGAATTTCTGTTGCTGTAGTGACAATGTTTTTCAAACATTGTTTTGGAAAAAGAACTCTAGGGTTATCATTAATATATAATTATGATAATGAATTCTGATAGCTTCAGTTTGCCTTCCTGTAAGACTGTGTGCATATCTACAATAAGATAAGAGTCTTTAGGTAGCATTTACATTAATTATATTAATCAGAGACTTGTTAGGGTAGTATTACTTCTTTATAGCCCTTGTTCAGACTGTTTCGATAGTCCATGTGCAAGGACACTGCTCCCTCTAATTGTGGTGAATAAGGATTATCCCAGTTACCTGGGAAGAGGATGGCTTTAGCTGGACTGAGTTCACCTGTGACTGTGCAGCAGAGGATCCCATGTCCAGTCATTCAAAATGATCAGTTTCAGGGCATGGCAGCCTTTATTTCCTTGTGCAGACATGATGAATGTGAAATATATTTCTGAGAAACTGGAAGAAATTCAAGAAATAAAAAATAATTTGCATGTTCTGGCCATAGACATTACACTGCATAAGAGCCCAAGTAAGACTGTACTTGTGCTTTGCAGTTGCAACTTTTCTCATTTTGCTTTTTTACAGCTTATCTTTTAGTGCTCATTCTTATTGAACTTGACAGTTACCTACATCCATTTAGACAGAAATTAAAGTGAGGAGTCCTCTTGTTTTATAATTATATTGGTAAGTTCCTTTTGTCACTGTGATGGAGGTTCTGGGTACATATCTACATGCAAAATACATTATAATTTTGAAAGATGAAATTAGTCCATATTTTATTCATTTCTTTCTTATTGATAGTGTTAAAAAGACTGCAGGTTTGGCATAAACATTACAGTTGATTAAATGGCCTTGTTGATAATTCAATCACAGTTAAAACAGATTCTGTTGCATGAAAGGCCAAGGAAAGGAAATTACAGAGCCTGGTTTAGTGAAGGATTTAAGAGTGATACACATATGCATGAAGAATCAGGGTGCCAAAGCAAACTGGAGAATTCTGGAGTGGTCTGGTAAGCTCCAAGGCAGAACTGAATTCAACAGTTGTGTGCAGATCCTGATAGCCCAAAAAATACAATTTTTAAATTATGCCAAAAAAGTGTGGTTTCCTTTAATCATTGTAGAAGGCTCTGAGAGGCAGAGGTGAAGGAAAAAGGGGCAGGCTGATCAGTCCAGATACTAATTAGGGCCAAGGTCTCTTTTGGAAGTTAATGAGTTTCTAAATAGCTAACGAGCAGCTGATAGGGAGTGGAAGAATACTCAGCCTCTGCATCCTGCTTTTATTTCTGCCCTAAAATGAGAGATACCTTTAGGAGATACAGACAGTGCTTTGAGGTCAAAAGTCTTCTGTAGGGAATAACTGCTTCTGACGTGAAAATCTTTTTCTTACACAGTGTAAGGGAAAATTTGAATACATTTTTAGTCTCCTGAGATTTGGAATGATTTACATGAGTATATCTTGAGCCTTACTGCAGTGCTCAGGATAGGACCTGAGTGGTTTTGACGGTTCTGGTCTCTCTGACCCTGCCTTTGGCTATGCTTCCGAAAGTGTCTGACATAACTGCTCTTGTTTGCACTTCTTCTCCATCCTTGTGTGCCTGATGGCTTTTGCCATCTTCCTGACCTTGCTGGGCAAATATTGCACTAACACAGCTCTTACATAGCATTCATCTGATTTTGAAAAACATTGAAAGGCAAAAGAAATGCAACCAGGCAAATGAATGAGAAAAAAGAAACCAGATGGGAGGCCAAGTGAGCACAGAGCAGTGAGGGATCTGCTCCTAGGGCAGACCAGAGAGGGGTGTATGGGCACTCCTTCAGCGTGGACATGGCTGGGCAGTCACATTCTCCTGAGCCGAGCCAGAGGTGCAGCCTGGTGTGTGTGTGTTGAGCTGGGGGTGTGAAACACCCTTAGCTGAGCACTCACCAGGGGATACAGGAATCAGTCATACAGAGCGGGGATTTACTGACTTGAGTTCTCCGCTTAGAAGGGTCTGGTCTTCCTGACTCACTTACACAGCAGATCTGACTTCATCAATTTTTCCCTCTACAAGTCTCTCTGCTGCTCATAGATATTTAATAACATGCATGAGATAAGTAGAATATTCTTTTATCTGCTCTAAGATTCCCTTTCATTTTCACCACCTTACTACTTGGTGGATCTGCATCAGAAAAGACCAGTGTGTTTCTTCCCAGTCTGAAATACTTGTCATTTCTGTGGTGGCTCTTTTCTGAGTCACACCTTTTCTAATCACTATAGAAGTAACATTAATATAGCAACAAGTAATTAAAAAAAACCTGGAATCTATTTGGCTCATACTACAATTGAGTATGATTACACAGCTGTAATTAACTAGGCACTGTCTGGAAGTGTGTTGCATCCACCACCTGCCACCCCTGTGCTAAATTTCTACTCCCTGTGTTGTTCTTACAAAAAGTAATGAAAAGCAAGGCTCAGAACAGAGACATTTCTTGTCTGAATATCATGGAGGCCAGGAATCCCCCTGTGATGTGTTGGAATGTCTTGTGCTCTTCTTGTTGAAATAACCCATGGTGGTAGTGTAAGTCTTATGATCTTAACACTGAAGGCATCCAGCCTTTCCAAAACAAATTGCCTGCCACCAACTTTTTGGAAAAAAGTAATTCTCTCCCACCTGTAAAACAGGTAGCTGTTAATTGACCTAAAGGTTATAGTCTGCTACTACGTGAAAATTCTTGTTTTTCATAGATTAATGGCCTGAAGATATGGCTTTACTTATGCCGTGCTCATCCTTCTCTGGTAATTGCTTTTGGTTAATAATCTTTGGCTCAGGACTCTGGTTAGTGGACAATACACCTCACAGCCAACACCTATATAACCTGGTTATCCTAACAGGGTATAGCTGTCTGTATGGGCAGAATTTGATGGACTTCTATATCGTTCCATTTAAACTGGCATATGAAACGGAATTGCCAATGAGTCATGGGCTATTTGCAGATTGGTACTATGCAGAACCTGGTGCCAAGGAAACTGATTTATTACTTTGCTATTCATTGCATTGTGCAATACATCAATTGCAAATATAAATACACCGTGTAGTCCATGGATAGGAATAAATCCTGTTATGTTCAAGTACATACATGCTGGGTGCTAGCCCTGGCACAGGGAATTACATGCATTGTGCAGTTTCTTTGGATTATTCATATTCTCTTGCTAGTACTTTGATGCTTTTTTTTTTCATTTGACTGCTTCATTTTTGATCCTAACTTTGAAGAAATGACTTGAACAAAATATTTTGGACTTTGTTCTGAAATTCACTGTGCTCATGGAGGGTCCCAGGTACTTTTGAGCTCTGGGTGTCTTTGACAGTTGCAGAAACTTTTGGGAGGACATAATTTCCCTTGACTTTCCCACCAAGATTCTTCAGCTAAGGTATGTTTGTTTGTATTGTTTTTTGTATTGGTTAAGTTTTATTAGATGTGGAAGACAGAAAGACTCTGCGGTATTATGTAGAACATATTCCTGTTTCTTACATCTCTTTGTGTTCAGACTGGAAGCACTTGGGGAACTTTGGGGTGTCCAGTTCAGTAAGGACTGCTGCTTTGCCTTGGATCTCCCCTAAGGCTCACTCCTGATTTGTGCAATGCTTTCTGTACAACAACTTTCCGATCCATTGGAGGCTGCTCATAATCCACTCCCACTGCTGCTTCCATCAGCCCCGATCGCTGCTGGTGGGATCAATCATTTAGCAGCAGCTGTGCCCTTGCACTGATGGTGAACTTTGGCTTTATATTAACTTCAAGGACAGTGAAAGACATCATTCTATGCAACCCTTTCTTTTCTACAATCTCTAGAGGCTTTTTTCATTTCCACTGCCACCATCTGGGATGTATTTAAGCAGTGCTGTGGGGACAGAGAACAGGCCCTGGGCACAGGCCAGCTGTGTGATCACAGACCTGGAATATCACCCTGTGCCTTTGGCTGCCCTTCAGCCTCTGCCTTATATTTTTAGCTTTCAGTCTTCTTACCAGGAGAATTGTCTCTTCTTATAGTATTTGTAGCACACTGTGTGGATTAGCAGTTCTATTCACTCCTCCTCTGGTTTCTAGTATAAAGCAAATATTCAAAAATTCTTCCTTAGTTTTGATTAAGGAAGAATTGTATTTCCTAACACTACATGACAAAGCATCCTTGTTTAAAGGAATATGTTTGAACTGGCATCCAAGCTTGGATGTCTCTGTCACACAGCAGGTGCTTCAGATCACTTATCTCCTGCAGCCCAAGCTGGCATTTATTCCTGTCCACCCTCAGATCCTTTTGCCTGGCATAGCAGAGCATACCATGCACCCCACAAATTGTGCTGGTGAGCATACTTAATTGTACATCAGCAGAATACCTATAATTAGCTCCATCACACTGAGATCCTTGGAGATCCTCAGTGGGAGGATTAATGTCTTCTCCAAGGACAGAAGCAACCCTGCAGGGAAGATGGAGGTGCAAAGTTCTCCTGGAGGAGATTTGAGCTGGTTAAAGTCTTTGATGATCAATCTGAAGTTGTTTGTATTTCAAAGTCTTTGACTTCCTTGAGCTGTAGCACTGGGTAACTACAAATATCTCAGGGTTTCCAATCAGTCCTGTGCATCTGGATAAACTCTGCATTGATTTGCTTCAATACCAGACTGTCAAGGTTGTCAGCTGGGATGGGGTTTGGCATCACTAGAAGTCAATGGTTGGTCTATATTCGGAATAGTCAACTTACACAAATTTTATATTCAGTGCAGAGAAACTGGGTCCTTCAGAGCCTGTTCTGAGCAATGCATCTGGATGCTTGAGGCATCCACTCTGGGATCAGAAGGAATGTTTCTTTCTAGTGTGAGAGAGAGATATAAATATCTAGGCTTAGCTGGGTGAAGCTCACACAGTGCATTGGACCTTCAACTTTTCCTTAGCCTCTCAGTAATCTCTCAGTATTAGCAGGACTCAGCAGGACTTAGGACAATTTTTCTAGGTTGTAGGAGGCACAGAGAAAGCAGATGGAAGAGCAAGGTGTGGCAAATAATTTATACGACTTGTTCAGACCTGTAAATTCACTCCAGTTTTGTACTAATAATGCTTTTTTTTTTTTCAAAAAACCTCCAAATTATCACCCCTTCTGACAGTACTAGAGCACTACCTGCTACTTAGTAGACCTTGTATGTCTCACAAATGCCCAGGGAAACAGAACCACAGCTCCTCTCAGGTAGAGCTGTGGCTACAGCTGTGGTCACAATGTATGCAATATTGCCTCAGATGGTTAACTTCCCTAGACTGAGAACCCACAGGGGTTTTCTGTGTTGCTATTTCAGACTTTCCCACCTGATTAGCAACAAGTCTTTTTTCACTCATCTGAATATCCACTAGATATATCAGCAACTGGATTTTCCTAGATATTAGTATATAATGATCTAATTTCTTACAGGGATCCATTTAAGAAGACTAAATAATGAATCTTCTGATTTGGAGTGAGGTGTGTCTATTCTGCTATCTTGTCTTTTATTGCCATTGCATCTTTAATCTTATTCTTTCCAAAATGAATATCCAGGGGTTGAAATGGAAATTTCGAAGGCTTGTTATGAACACCTAGACCTGCTGATGTAAAAACGTGAGCACTCCTCACAGCTTTCATTCTGCCCTGTGTCCTCTCCATGAAAAGTGCTGGTTTGAAGTATGGCCCAGCAGCAGCCACCAGCTCATCCCAGTCACTGTGGAGAGGTGGCTGCTGCAGTGCACTGGTGCTGAAGGGCTGTAGGTTTTTGTTACCCCCACTGCTGCAGAGTTAAAATGTGTGTATCTGTGTGAGCCTGCCATTAGGGCACCTGAAACCATACATGCATAATGAGCTGGAAGTGAATTTCCGGTCTTGCTCCATGGCTCCTGTGAGTAATACAAATGTCACAGGCCTCTTCAGCACCACTGAGATTCCCCTCCTGAGAAGGAACTGTTCAGCTCAAGTGTTTGAGGGTCAGGACTTCAATTTGTATCAACATTATCTATTAGTGCTTTTCTGCCTCAAACTGCCCTGCATGTCTGAACTTACTGGAAATATTGCTGTGTGGGTGTGCAATGCTGTCTATGTAAACAGGATGGAGAAAAGTTAATCTGTGATCACAGATTTGTCCACAGATTTCAAAGAGAGAAAACGGAAAAGATTTTCTATTCAGAAATATCACTGCAGAGACCTGGGGAGATGCATTTAGGTGCATGAATTTCTATCTCAGACAAAATCTCTCAAGGTGCATTACACCAGGGCAGATGTTGCAGGACATATACCCTTGACAAGGATCCCAGCATGGAGAGGAGAACGAAGGCAGGAAGCTGCCTTTGGGCTGCATCTCTCCTGAAACATAGTGATATTGTTGATATTAAACTCTCACTATTAAACTGTGAGCTCATCCTCTCTCTCCACAAGTGTTGCAGTATTTCTGAGCTGACATCTTCATTTTTCAGCAAGTGATTGGGACAAAATTGCTCTTATTTTTAGATTAAATGAGAGATGATTAACAACAAAAATTCCCTTAAAGACTAACTTTATGTAATAATTCCATCCATTCTTTCATGCAAAAATATCCAGCCAGCTCTAGTGCAAGATGCTATTAAAACCTGTTAAGAGCATTTTAGATTTGGTTGGCTTATACATCTGTCTGCACCATATTAAGTTTAATGTATTAAATTAGTCTTAAAGCTCACATTGGTTACAGCTGAAATAACCAAGATGTTTCAGCATGAAGATATGAAGGGTGGAGCCCACAGCTTCCCAAAGTCATCTGAATGGGTGCATTGGGTGAAACTCTCCAGCATTGTTGCCATCAGTTCCAGTCCAACCCCTCTGATTTTTAGTAACCTTGAATTGTCACCAGTAAAAGCTAAAATGTATTAAATACATGCTGAAAACCTCCTTCATTACATTGCTGCAATGGTACAGCTGCAGAAAGTGTCTTTGGCATCTGGAGCTTCACGACATTTGTTCTTGTATGCTTTTTCCTTGGTACCTTTATTGGTACCTTTCTGTCATAAGGATTTTGTCTAGGTAGCTACAACATATCCTTGTGGCTTTAGAATCAAGAATAAAAAAATAAGTTGATTTAGAAAGTAAAATTATTTTTAAAAAATTATCATGAAATCTGAAGCAAATTACTGCTGTCTAAGCTTATTGAGCATGAGCTTGTATTGGCATCAGTAAAATCATTGAATCAGAGAAGAGTTTGGGTTGGAAGGGACCTTTAAAGGTCATCTAGTCCAGCTTCCAAAGGATGGGCAATACAGTAATCCATTGTGCTAGAAAGATGGTACTGGATGAAAAACCCTTAGATGAAATTGTAAAATAAGGTATTTTAATGGAAAATATGTAAACATATGGAAGACATTACTTTTCATTGACAGGTGTAGTCCAAACCCATTATTAATTTTGAGCAATCCAGCCTTGCTTGTTTCTTGCAGTAAAGGCTGATGACATAGGTGTGTGTTAATCAAGTGTCAGTGGATCACACATTTCTCTCTCTTGCAGGACTTAACATTCATCAGTCTAAGAGCACCTTCAGATAACAGTTAATTAACCTTCCCAACATCCTACTAGGGTGGTAAGTATTTTGCCATTTTACAGATAAAGATAATGATAAAATTACTAAAAATTTCTGACAGGGAATCATAAACAATTGCATGAAGGGCATTATTCCTCCACTTGTGGCAAAGCACATGTATAGAATTTATGGACTAAAGTGTTACTCAGCCCACCAGCAATGGGTACCTGTACAGGAGAAGCTACCAGGTGACATCCAGTCATCAAACTCAGCTTACATCACTCAGTGTAGATGGTAACATGCCTGTGTCCCATGCAGAAATGTCACTTCTGGCTTCAGCAAATGAAGAAAATCATATTCATATATTTATATTTTGGGGATAACTTCTTCATGCATGTAAACAAGGATGTTTTGCTTCTAAAATAGCTTCAGGTATAATGCTACCTTAAAGTATGATCTGATAGTCAAACTGTGAAAACCTAAAGGCATGAGTAGCTTAACAACATTTTCACCTAATAGAAATTAACCTAACTTTATGATCACATGGACAATGGGGGAAATACAGTCTTACTCAGCACTCTATGATTAAAATGATTGACTGAAATAGACATTTAGAAGCCTTGTTATGGAATATATTTATCTTGACAACCATAGTGGAAGAGCAGTCATTGTGCACTGAAATAAGTTGCTACAAGTTACTTCCGCCACTGGTTCATGTCCTGTAAAACCTCCAAGATGGGACTTTTTGACTCTTTTAACATGAATACTTGAGAAATACTTGGATGCTTTGGGAATGAGGTTAGGTGATGATTTATATAGGAATGGTCAATAAACACCTTCTACCCATCGAGAGCATGTGAAGTTTGTGCAACGATCTTCAAACTTCTGACCTGGGATAACCCATGTAATCTGCCCACCCCACTAGAGTGAAGTAAGAACAGCTGTAGGTCCTTACATATTCTGGTGTCACAGTAATGGGAGCCGTGTAAATGCCTCTGCAAGACAGATAAAATAGCAGGGGACAGAGATCATCTCTGGCACCTCTTCTGGGAACCTCCTTTCTACATGTGAATCATTCTTTATCCAGGTAGATTTTATTTATGTCCTTTCTCATGACCACAGATGTGGCAGGAGTGGCAGGCCATGATAATACACTGGGTATTTTGCTGTATTTTTTGCATGAAAGAAAATACAATTCGAGGTGTCCACAAAATGCTCAGGATACTTGCAGGCTGGCAAACAAATGTTTCTCAGGTGTCTCAGAATGGAGCAATATGTGAAGCAGAGCAGCTTAATTTCTTTCAGAATCACTGCCAGTTTTACAATCTTCTTTTTATGTATTCCTTTATTGCTATTTTTCAATTGAGCATGAGAAATCCCTGATTAAAAATCAGTCTGTAGAATGGTGTTTGTATCTACCTGTTAGTTAAAGCAATGCAATTAGAATGTTGTAGATGACAGACAGTTCTGGAATAATCAGTACAAAGAAACATTAAAAAAAATTAAGATATGAAGGTCAGAAGGTGATACATAAATGCTTCATCACATTTCCCAG
The DNA here is from genome assembly GCA_013400735.1 of Pomatostomus ruficeps. Classification (NCBI taxonomy): domain Eukaryota; kingdom Metazoa; phylum Chordata; class Aves; order Passeriformes; family Timaliidae; genus Pomatostomus; species Pomatostomus ruficeps. The sequence continues at coordinate 71,442 of VYZT01014741.1, read as the reverse complement.
ATTTTTTCTGTGCTCATAGAGCCTTTAGTTTGTATGTAGAGGTGTTAACTGAGCATATAGAGATAATGTGGCAGTTTGCCAATAGTAGGCAAGGAAAGAAGCCATCCTATATGGCAGTACACTGGTTTCCAAACTGTAGGTGGTAGAAACCACTTTGAAAACCTATTTCATTAAGGAAAGAATGATGTTCCTGTCCAACACAATTACAGTGTTCTTAAACATGGCTGAATTGGATGCAAGTTGTAGCAATACTTCAGGAAAACACCTTGATCAAGAAAAGAATGCTTTGGTGATTAATCCCATTGACATTACTGTGGCCTAAAGGGCTCTGATAAATGCAATGTAGTTTTAATTAGGGAATTAATACAAATATATTCTAGTAAATTGAATGGTTGGCATGCAAACAAACTGGATTATTATTTTTTAAACTGGGAATTTAAATGAGAGAAAAGATATGTTATCAGTATTTAAGTTATTTTCCTTTTTTTACTCCCAGAAAACAAAAATAAGCCCTAACCTGGATAAACCATGTAAAGGATGTACTTTTTAAAGCCACAATTTGACCCCATTCTCCATGAAGTCTGTTTTCATTCCAGGGCTCTCCCTCCCCCATGTTTGTGCTGGCCTTCAATAACAGGAAACAATGCTATTCCTATTCCGCAGTAGGATGTGGCTGTCTGAGCACAGCTCCACAGACACTTCTTCCAAAGGCTCTGCTGCTCTGCACAGCTCCTGCCCCTCCCTCAGTTATTCCTCACACCCTTCCACTGCCCCTACAGCTGGACCAGGGTGATGGCTGATTGCTGAGAAGTTCTTTTTCAGGTGGATCATTTCCCCTCTCCAACTCACTGCACACTTCCCCGTTGAGGGATATATTTTGCCACTAGCATGTTTTAACCAAAAAATCCCAGAGGAATGGTGTGTTTTCCTTCTGTTGAGAGGTGGGGAAAAAAATGGAAAAGGTGAACTAGGAAAGGTCAGGTCTTCAGGTGATTCTTAAACCTGGTCTTTGGGCTTTGTTGGGTTGGCTTTCCAGTGACTGAATGTATTTATTTCCATATTTCCAAGTGATTGTGTTTGGAGAGATGGAAGGCTAAAACAGGATACTCGACAGGGAAAATAGACTGGTGGGTTAGAAGCAAAGTTGGATGGGTGGATTCTTACCAGGCTGTGAAAAAAGTAAACACCAAACTTCTTTCAGCATTCCTATCCCCCTCAATGCAGCCCAACTCTGTCTGCCTTAGTTATCCAGTATTACTATTTTATTGCTGTTTGAGTATATTTGATTCAAAACCATCACCTCTTTATCCATTATGAACACATCAGTCAAGAAAGCAAGCAATGCCATAGACTAAAAAATCCCACCTGTGCCTTATTTGAGGCCTGATGATATTTTGAATATTTGAGGGTTTTCTAAAGATGTCACATAGTTAAACTGTGATAAATTACTCATCTTTCAAATAGAATTTCTGACCACATAGTTCTGTCTTGCCACCCCTGAGCATCTTGGCTGAGGAAAAAATTCCACTTTGTCATACCAGTGGAAATCTGGAGTCATCCCAATCTCTATTGATGTAAAAGGGACCAAAGTCTTTCCCTTTTGTGTAGCACTTTAACTTCTGCACTATGAAGTATCTAAAGTGGGTCTTGGAATACTCCTTTCATTAAAAATGAAACATATTTATCAAGAAATTACGTCAACTTTAGAAAATATTCTGAGGGTAGTACAAAGGTGACTGGATACTTTTTCTTCAATTTAGAACAGATGTATGCATAGCCATAACTGCCAGACTTTAGGCATGCCCTGTAACCTAAGTTAACACCAGAAATAAAAGTATTGCCTGAATTAACAGTTTTAACTAAAGGACGCTAATAAACTTTGTGCACTGAAAAATGGAGTATGATCTTCACCTCTACTAAATCTGAGAAAGCTTCAGACCCGTGGCATCATGAAGACATAGTCAGACATCAAACCCTAAGGGTCTGAACAGTGAGTGAAAAACGAGATGACAGGAGGAGAGAGGCCCATGTAACCTCAGTGCACAAAAGTATCTGTTTGCTAATGACCTGTTTGTTTTAGACCAAAAGTTTATTATTGCAGTCAGTAAAGATATGAGTTGAATTGCACACACATTTTCTGGCAGCGTTGGTCAAAGTTTGTATGAGCAAGTTTTGAAGGATAAAAACTTTACAACGAAAATCCACTTTGTGGCAGACTATTAAGGCTACCAGCAACAGAACTGCAGAGCATCCCAGGAAATGGATTTAACACGAAAAAAATATTTTCTGCAGGTATAATTTGCTTTCTGGCACTGCTTTGATGATTACTCAAGATCCTGTCTGTGCCATGGATTTTCATGTGCCGGTGGTGTTTGCATTAAGTTGTGTAACTGCTTCTTAATGGCGGTTACGTAAGGATGCATAGATTGCAGCTCCATGAGGTGTGCTGCACAAATCACAACTGATAGAGTAAGCGTGGTTTCAAAGGTTACTCTCGGTTGAATAAATTTTACATTAATTAAGTCCTCCCTGCGTAAGTCAAATGCTTGATTGGTACAGAAGTGTGAAGTATAAGCTCGAGTGGGGCTCAGAAAGTAGGTAGCCATGGTTGTGCTGCAATAGAGTATTTAAGTTTTGTCATATTTGTACCACACACCACTCTGATGCAGCTTTCTTGGTTAGGGGGGATTTGCCATTGGCTTTTGCCATGCTGTGATTTTACCCCAAGGATCTCAGACTATAAGAGCTGAAACACAAATAACATGTAGACAGAGAAGACATCAGAAAACATAGTCAACATTCACAAGAGGGTTTTAAAATTTATTTCATAGTAACTTTACAGTTGTAGCCCTTTTTCTTGTATTTAATTTTAGTTAGGCTAAACCAGGATCTGTACTGAGGAAAAAGAGTCTAAAGATGTCTTGGATGTTGCACTAAATACAAAATTTAGCCTGGAATAGAAGAAATTGAAGAGAATGGAGTTGAGAAAAAGGAATCTCAGTTTGGCAAAAATGAAACAATTTTTTAAGTCTAAATCAGATGGATTATAGACACAGTTGGAATTTGAAATGTTTTAGTTGTAACTTTACCTCCTTTCCTTCTTTATCATTAATTTAACACCTTTCTAAAGGATTCATTTGAATTCCCATAGCAAACACCACAAGTTACATTTAAAGCATTTCTTCATTGGAGGGCTCTACCAGGATTTATTTTCTAGTGTGGCCCTCTGAAAATGCAGACCTTGCTTTGTACGGAACCTCTTTAAATTCTGAATATCAACTGACCACAGGGATTTCCCATACATCTATGGTCAGGAAACTTCTTACATAGAGTTCCCAGAGGAATAGAAAAAGCAGAGAAGCAAAGAGAGAGCGGATCATGCTACTGGCCACAAAGATGCAAAATGGCATACAGACTCTATGACTGTACATTGTTCTGCTTCCAAATATTCTAAGTACAGACATGGATGACATCTCTACATCTGCCTTTTTTTGAGATTTAACAATGCCTAGATTATAAAATAAATTATATTTTAAAATATTTTGGCACTCATTTTGAGGGCTGATCGGAAGCAGATAAGATATCTATATCAGTCCTTGAAGTATTAGTTAAAATATAGTAACCAAGTTATTTTTAGTAGCAGGTCTTGCTTGGGTAAACAAGCTATGAAATTTTGCCCCATGTTTCATCATACTGGGTAGGATTCCTGACGGTACCTCCCAGTCCATACATACTAATGATCTACCAGAGGAGCTGAAAGTGAATGAGGAATGGCCAAAAATGTCAGATGATGCCATGAGGTAGGTTCGACTGGGGCCTGATATTTGCAACATAGTTCTCTTGGAAGACTGTTCCAGAAATTACTTCTTAAGTGCACAGGAGCCTTCACTTTCCAATCTGGCTGGTGCTTTCCAATAATTTTTTATGCATTAACTTAATTAGCACATTCTAAATATGTGTCATGTAAGAAATACTAAACACTAACTATCCACAAAAATGTATCTGAGAAATGTCACAGGTGAAAATGCACAGAAAGTTCTTTTGTGAAAAAAGCTGGTGGGGCAACACAGCGGAGCTTGATTGGGGAAGCTCAGTTTGATCTCAGAGACACTGCAATAGTTCAGGTAAAAAACAAGAAGAAAGGAAGAGCCAGAGGCAAATGTATGTCCAGTATATTTTGACCACTAAAGCAGATTTCTGAATGCACATTCAAAGTGCACTGGTGAGCCCATTACTTCTTATATTTCATTATATAACATTTATTATTATTGTTAGTGTTGTTATATTATCATCATCATCATCTTTACAAACTGAAAGAGGGGAAGCTTTGGCTAGATATTAGGAAAAAATTCTTCACTGTGAGGGTGGTGAGATACTGGAACAGGTTGCTAAGGGTGGTTGTGGATGCCCCAATCCTGGAAGTGTTCAAGGCAAGGCTGGATAAGGCCTTGAGCAATCTGGTGTACTGGGAGGCGTCCCTGCCCATGGCAGGGGGGCTTGGGACTAGATGATCTTTAGGGTTCCTTCCTAACCCTTAAGATTCTATGATAAAATCACACCAGTGTAGTCAATCCATAACATTAATTAAAAAGTTCAGTCACAAAACGCAGAGGTGGTTATCTGCAGTTTGCTAATGCTTTCCTCAGAAGAAAAAGGGCACTGTGGCTTCAAGAGGCTCCTCATCTTGTCTTTCAACCTGAGTTCTATCATCTGTTAACACCAATTCTAGTTTACCTGAACTACTGTGACGCTTTCAGTAAATGATGCTGATAAACAGGTCCTCAAATTTGCTCACTTGTTTTATGCTGGATGAAATGTTTTTCTTTGTAACTTTGTGTCTCTGAAACACGGGGCTTTTAAAGCCAAAATCTGAAATAATCTTCTCTTTTACCTCAGGTTAAGTTATGAGGTTCTGATGAAAGACACCAATCACTTCTTTCTCTCAAAAGACCTGGCTCAAAACATCTCTGTCCTACAGCCTGGGGTACTTTGCTTCAGGAAATATTTAGTGTCTCTTTGTAGGTAAAGGTAAAATAAACAAGAATCCTCCAGAAACCACTATTGCTTTATTCATCCTGTGGAAATAATGAAAGGGGAAAGTGTAGTAAGAATAAACAAGGCACCTATGACTCTTCATTATCCTAAATCTGAAAGGGCTGTGGGGTGACTTAGCCCACGAGCAGCTTTAAGAATCCAGCCTGTCATGCTGTGACCCATGTAATTTTCCTGAAGCAGTGGTTGGTCATGTGTAAAATATCAAGCCAGTAATATGTTCTGTTCTTTTATAAAGGGGAAAGACAGGACCTGCAAAAACATCATCTCCTAGAAAGAGATTATACCCTTTCCAAGGCCTCTGCCATTTCAGGTGAATATCTTGCAATAACTAGGCAGTTGAAGAAGTTAGGGCATAGAAATAAAAAGATTTCTGCTCTCATGAAAGTATAAGGTGCTTGGGAAAGTATTAGGTTATGCTTCAAACAGTGAAAAAAACCCTGTGTAAGATTTTATCATGATATGAATTGAATATCTGTAATTTAGTAACTGAAAAAGTATGCTTTTTCTGGGTCAATTGGTATCATTTTGGTCAAATGATCACCCATATTTTTTGGAATCTAGCATTGCAATACAATGGTTGGCTGGATCTTAGGACTTAAACAAGGACATTTTTCTGCAGTTCCCAGATGCAAGAGACACATAAGTGGGAGTGGGAAAAATGCCTTTGTTTGGGAAACATACTGTGGGAAAATTGCTCAACATGGTTTGAGTGTCAGAATTGGAATGTAACAACTGGTGTAGCCAGATTAGTGCCGACAGAAGGCCAAAAGCAAAAAGCTGGTTTTTGTCAGGGTTCTCAGTTAATTTTGTCATGCTGAGGCAAAATGTATGGTTTACTTTTTGTTGATTCTGTTCATAGATAAAATTTCAGTTGCATAGAATTAATTATATATATCTATGGTAAACTGAAGCCTAGAGAACTTCTATTTTTTAGTGAGACTGACTTACAAAAAGGAAATACATCTAGACATCTATGGGGATTTTTAGTTCCTCTGTGCTTTGTGCAAAGCCAAAAGTCAGCAAATCCATTTTGTTTGCTTGGATAAACTGGGGAGAAGGGAGTGTTGCCCTTTGGAGGTGTCTCTCTGTTCATCTATAAGAGATAATCACATAGGGGATTGGAAAATATTGGGAGGGTAAAGCCTTCATTGGAATATGGCAGACTGCATTAGGACCATTGCATCAGAGCAGAACAGATGCCCAGACACTTTCCTAACTCTCCCAAGGTGTTTCAAAAGATGTCTCCAAAATTCTGAGAAAATTTCCCAACCAACAGGTCGTGTGCCTTTCACATCAAAAGCATTAAGACTCTTCCCGTGTCCCACCCAGCAGTGCCTTGATTATGGTCCCAAATACCTGAAAACGAGGGGAGGGGTGGAATATCACGAGACAACACCTGGGTCACACAATCTGTTGCAAAGCCTCTTGTGCACTGAAAGAGGTGTCTGTGATCCCGACTGCCAATATCTACAGTACTTTACAAGATGTGACAAGTCCTTCTAAAGCCAACAGCTGCACAATAGAGCAAACCTGAGCAGTGAAAAGTGCCTTCTTTTGAGATGCTGATAAAACACTTGCCTAGAACCTCAAAATAATTAGGGGTTGTGTTATTCTAGAACAATTTGCAGTTCTGTGACTCAAGGATGGGTCACAGCAAATTTGATCAAGATTTTGTGATTTTTCTATGAGATGCTATTTTTTCAAAATTGCCCATACTGCCCTTAGCTCTCCGATTTCTCTCTTTTCTATTATATTCCTTGGTTCCTTTTTTGGAAGGGTAGAAAGCAGTTCTGGATTCCTGGACAGGGAACTAGATGAGAAGAAAGTCGTTGGTTTTTGCAGAGAAGTTGACAACAAGTAGGAGTTTGTTGGGCCTGACAATGAAGTTAGTAGTGAAACTTGAAATACCTGCAAATGCAATGTATCCTTTAAACACCAGAGCCCCCCACACATACCAATTTTTAATGATTTAAAAATGGATAATAATTTTGAATATCCAACAGTATTTAGGGTCTATATGCAGTAAATTAGTTGCTTCATCTGTTGTTTTCCAGATAGAATCAGCTATTGGATAGAATGTCAGCTTTGCAAACCCCCTCAAGACACAAAAGTGGAGAACTGAACGAACCACCCTTACAACGTGTCCCCCTTGCTCACAGCAGGCATGGGGAAGCTTGCATTGTTATGGCAGATAATTGCCCAAGGCACGAGTAGGGGAGAAACTTGTTCCAAATTCTGCCATGCCGTATTGCTCTATTAAAAATGCTGGCAAATTCCTTTGGATGGTTAGGATTTTCTGATTTGTACAAAGTGCAAGTATGTGTGTAATTTCTTGATAGAAAAATGGTGCTAAGGTTGGAAGTGTAAAAGTTAGTTATACTGGTTTTAACCCAGTTAGTTATACTGGTTCTTTCTGTTAGAACAAAAGCCTTTTTTGTACTAATGTAAGTAACAAGTTCAAGGGAAAAGCTAGGAGCAGTTTGGGCTGAAATGCCCTTATCTTTTCAAAATTACAGAAACACAATATGCTATATTACATAGGAGAGAGTCACTGTACTCTTAATGAATTTTGTATTTGCTCTTAAGATAAGGGGGATGAAATAGAAGAGAAAAAATAATTTGTCTTGAAAGGAGATATAAAGTATACCCAAACCATTTTTACATACAATCTTATCAGCCCATTTCGTGGCCACTTGCCACTCTCAGATGCTCTTAATATATTATATACCAAAAGCAATACTGCTGACATTGAGTTCTGCCACTGCCAAACTGCATATTCATTATTGTTCATAGTCATGTGAGGTCACGTTCGGTCACTGCAAACAAAGAACCTTTGTCTGGACCTTTACTCCCTCCTCACACAGTTTTTGGTTTCCTAACTTTTGTAGCCCTCCCCAAGTTGAAAGTTTCTTTTTAAAGAGGATGCTGTGTACTCTTTTGTAAACATGTCTCCATTACTAAAAGTGACATCATGGGAATCGCTGGAAATGGGCTCGGAGAACAGAGCCAGGGTAGCGGCGATGTAAAAAGAAGTCCCCTTGTCCCTTCTCCCTCCTCCTCCACACAGCATTGTCCAGCAAGCAGGTACTTTGTTGAGCTCCACTGGAAGCTTCATGAGGAATTTAAACATAGGAAGGACTAATCATTATTTTAGGAAAAAAGAGTCCTGCCAGCTCTTTCTCCTCTGCAGGCTGCTATGCACGAATGTGGTCAGCAGCTTATTCACACAAAGCCAGGGTTCTGCTCGTTTGCCATCGTATGCAAATCACCTCCCTGGACTCATTGGCACGGGAAACACTTCAGTTTAAGGACTTTAAAAAGATGGATTGCAAAGCTCAGGCATGATCCCGCTCCTACTGAGATCAGTGGCAAGCCTCCCATTGGCTTCAATGGAATCAGCACAGAATCTCCCTTTTCTGGAAATGAAACCCAGCAGTATTTGAGCTCTTTGGAGCACATGCAGCTCTGAAAGTCTGTTTCTTCAGGGCATTCCAAAATTTTTCCCATTTGCTTGATTCCATGGCAACACAACATCACCACCAAGCTTTCAATACTGAAATGAGATTTTACTACTAAGCCCGAGGATTTATACAAGTGTAAAAAGATCTTGCTAAGCTGCAATTCCCATTAGACTAATACAGGATCTCTTTCAAATTAGTGATGAAACTATCTCTGGATTTATTTTACAATAAGCCAAGAATTTTTTAAGGTTAGAAAAACAACAAAACGGCTCTTCAATCATACAAGAAACATTCTTTCATTATTACACAGAATCACTATGTTTGAGTAAAACACTGTATCTGTTTACTACCTTCTTCAAAACAGTCTAAAGAGTAGCCTAAGCAGTTTTCTCATAAATGATACTAAAACCAGACGCTAGAGACTGCACAAAATTATGATAAAGTCATTGAGGCTTTTCTTCTGTTTTTTGTATTACTTATATCACAGAAATAATCCTTTTGCAACCATAAAAAAATATAGCAGTGTAAAAGTGTACAATGAAAAAACATGCCAAAAGCTTCAGATTAGGTTCTAAATGTACTATAGGTCATCTTTTATGGAAGGAAACAAAGCAGACAAGCTGGCTTTACACTCAGTGGCTGAGAGTTTGCTCTGAGTTACATTATAGCACGCTGAAAATGAGTCCCCTCTTTGATCCCCTGTTTTTATGAGTGGAAGGGGAAAAAATCCAACGTGATTCTATACCTAGAGAAGGTTAAGTTGTGTGTAAGCAGTTTGAGGTCTTTTATGAAGTACCTACTAAGGAGTTCCTGAATAACAATACAAATGCAATGAAACAATTCAATTATTCGTTGTTAGTAAGAATTTTAACAGCCTTATGCTTTCTGCATTTTCTTAGACTCAACATATAAGCGTTCATTGCTATCTTTGTTATATTCAGTTTTCATGTAATCCTGCTCTTGAATCATCTCCTCCAATGTGATTTGTGAGATGATTCAAACTCTGACTTCCCTCATTGCACGTAGACTCATGCTGGAAGCAATGATCAGGATGTGGGCAGCAGAATTTTATTGGGACTTTGACTGCCTCTGTGATGTGCTCCTGATACAAAGAGAGTTACAAAAACACCTGATGCAACACTGGATTTCACTTTTCTGAGTGGAGTTCAGAGCTTCCCCTTTCGATGCTTCCAACACCCCGGGTCAAGCACCACGCAGCCCCGGGTGTGGGATGTGGCCTTGCGGCTGGTCACAGGATCAGAGACAGGCGTTTCCGTCCCTGGCCTGCACTACGGCAATGAGATGCTCACTGAGCAAGCGAAGCCGAGACGAGGATGTAGTGACAGAGAGCACAGAGGTGACAGTGGCACTGCGACTGTCGGTGAAACACGGCCTCCCGGCTCCGCTCTGATTAGCGAAGCAGCTACAAATCCTCTTAGCTGAGCAGAGCCGGCTGAAAGCAGAATTGGCCCCCTCTTTCCCAACTGACCTTCAACAAACCACTCCAAGCAAAAGTTGACATCAAGTCAAAAGCTTTGTTATACAGCTGGACAGCTGAGCTTGTATTTTAGAAGTGGCCAGAGTTTCTGGGTACGATCTTTTTCAAAACCAGAACTAGAAAGTGGGTGTTTGGCACTATTTCACCAGCTCTCCTTCACAGAACTGACAAATTTGAAATTCCTGGCATAGATTATGAGAAAACTGGGCGAAAACTTTAGTATGTGAATGTGGTCTAAGAAATACAATTAGAGATTGTCCTTTCTTTATACAAAATGTGATGTTTTAGAAAATTATTTGCTATACACAAATACTGGATTGCTTATTACATAGAAATACAAACTTTATATGAGTTGTACATTTCACTAGCTCCTATCTTATTGTATTTTTTCATTTGAAAAGTAGGTGTCTTTTATTCCAAAGTCCATGTTGCAACAAAGTATTTTTTCTTGCTAAAGGAGGAAAATTCAGACTCAAAATCCCTTCTGACCCGTAAACTGCAGAATGCTCTTCATACACTATCATCTCTACTACTCCAGTGGTATTCCCTGGAGGCACTCAGTTGTGGGAACTAGGGCAGTTCCCCTATGCATACAGCAGTTAAGTTTTTGTCTATCACGTTACCCTTTTTCTCTTATGTGTGAAAGGCAGTTGTAATTCTTACTTTTTAATTCTCACTTGTAATAATTTCAAAACGTCTATAAGACCTTAAGGGGAAGACTAACATCTCGTGCTACTTAAATCTGTAAGCAGACTATTTGCATTAGTATAAATGATATCTTGCAGTTTGTCGCTTTATTCCTGCACTGCTGTGATTTGGACATTCAGAGAAGAAATGTAGGCACGAGCCTTCCTGCTGGGCTGTAACTCAAGCCACAAAGAAACTGTCTTTAAATAGCCCAAGAATGCCAAAGCCAAAAAATATTCTCGCCTTTATTTGGTTACATGCAGCAATCTCAATCAACATTTACTTTTGCGCTCAGTAAAAGGCAAACTGGCAATGCTGCAAGGCCGGGCAGGCAGATCGATACCTGTCCCGAAATTTCTGCAATTGTTCTCAGCGGCAACTCTGAGTCGCTGTAAACCCATTTAAACACCATTTCACATCGCTTTTCCAGCGTTTTCCTGTTCAGCAGCTGAGATTTGAGAGCAAAACAGCCGTGAGTCGCTGCTCTCGCTGGGCTGGGGGAGGGACGCGGCTGTTGAGCCATGCGGCGGCTGCACCAGGGCCGGGGCGGCCAGAGCGGCTCCGGGCAGGGCTGGGCACGGCCACCGCAGCGCTGCGAGGGGTGCGCGGGCACGGCGAGGCCGGGGCCGGGGCCGGGC